>CM024759.1:94901996-95009886 GCA_014218235.1 Colocasia esculenta | reverse complement strand
GTCCTCCCGACACGGCTCCGGAACCGTGTAAGGCGAGGCAGTGAGAACGGACTAGCTGGCCCGCACCCCGACACTCCAAACTCCGCGGGACCCGACCAACTAAGTGAGCTCAACAAACGACTCAACGCCGCTGTCCAACACCGTTTTCCCCTTCGTCCGGAGAAACGCTCGACGGACGCACTCGTGGCTCAGAGACCACCCTCAACGGGCCCACGAGGATGGGGGTCCCGGGGAACGGTAACAACCCAAACGCGCACCGTGCGCTGGGACAAGCCCTCAAGTGCCACAGCACTGGGCGAAAACTAGTAAGGCGCAGTGCTAGGGAGTCAGCACAAGCGTCACGAGTACGGTACGAAACACAGGCGGAAGCAAACTATGACACAACGATTGGTCAACTCGGAACGCCCAGGTGGCGCAAGTGGGGAGTCGGCCGGCCCTCGGAACACTCTCGACGAGTGCCGAAAACCCTGCACGTCTACCCCCAGTTGACCGATCAACAAACACTATCGGCCCGATCGGAGCCGATCCGGGCGGGCCCAGAAACGAGGAACCCAGCACAACGACTCGAAGGGCATAAATTACCACCCCGGACAGTCTGTCGGCCCTCGGAACTCACCCCACGGGTGCCGGAAACCCCAGCGCAACTGCCCGGGTCAAAAGGTCAAATGGCCCCAACGGCCCAGTCGGAGCCGACTCGGGCGGGCTCGAAAAACGAGGAATATGGTACGGCAGTCATCAATCTCGGGCTGGCCCACCAGCACAGCCGGAGCGTCGACACATGGAAAAGGCCGCGAAAACGGTGTAAAAATCACGCGAAACGGAGCTCAAAAGGCCCACAAATGGGGGTCTGCCGGCACAATGTGCCGCAGAGGAGCCCCAGGGCAGCGCCCGGCGCAGTGCGCCAAGGGCAGGGGCAGGGCGCAGTGCGCCGCCAGATCCCAGCCGGATCTGGCGCACTGCGCCAGCCTTCTTCTTCCTCCCGTTTCTCTCAACGCAGGGAAGGAGAGGGGAAGGAGGAGGGGAGGGGGCGGCCCCGGCCACTGCCGGCACCGCGCTGGCAGAAGGGGGGTCGCCGGACGGCGCGGCGCCGCCGGCGGCGCTCCCCTCGCCGGAACACCTCCGCCCGAGGAACCCACAGAAGAGAGAGAAAGGGAGAGAGAGAGAGAGACGGGAGCAGGGAGAGAGGGGCGGGGGTCACGGCGGCGCACAGGGGGGGGGAGTCCGGCCGACGCCGGAGAGGGAGAGGGGGGTCCCTACCAACGGCGGTAGGACCCGCCGGCGGAGATCCCAGGCGGCGGCGATGGCGGCACGCTACTGCACCCCGCGCACGACGTCCTCCGTGCACGGGCTCTGGGCGGCGGTGGCGCGGCGAGATGGGGGGGGGCGGCGGAGCCTCCTGCGGCGGCGAGCAGAGCAGCAGTGCCGCGGCGACGCTCTCCTCTGGCGGCGAAGACAATAAGAGAGAGAGAGCAGGGAGAGCGGCAGAGAGAGGAAACGCGAGAGAGAGAGAGGAAGGAGGAGTAGCGGCTAGAGGGAGAGGAGGAAGAAGAGGGTTTGGAGAGGGAGAGGGCAAGGCGGAGGGGTCCGCCCCATTACCGAAATGGCCAGGCGGCCTTTTCCCGGGATCCTCTGCACACAACGTGCATGGGAAGGGGGGACCACTCCCCCTCCCTCCCAGTCCTCACAGACAAAACCCAAGCATGGGGACAATACCTCTTGGGAGGCATACTTAAATCACATTTCTTCATTGGCGCCGTCTGTGGGAACGAACGAGAGGCCCTGCGTCCTACCCGAGCGTCTCATCTTCATGAGACTCGCACACCCTTATCCTCACGGGGGGGGGCGTGTAGAGGTATTCTTAGTCCCACATTGAAAGATAGTGAGAGCAAGTGTGTGCTTATCAGCAAAAGCCTCACCTCTTCCCCAAGAGGTCCTTTTAAAGGACAAAACCCAAGCATGGGGACAATACCTCTTGGGAGGCACACTTTAATCACGTCTCTTCATTGGCGCCATCTGTGGGAACGAACGAGAGGCCATGAGCCCTACCCGAGCGTCTCATTTTCATGAGACCCACACACCATTATCCTCACTGGGGGGTTGTGTAGAGATATTCTTTAGTCTCACATTGAAAGATAGTGAGAACAAGTGTGTGCTTATCAGCAAGAGTCTCACCTCTTCTCCCAAGAGGGCCCTTTTAAAGAATAAAACTCCAAATATAGAGACAATACCTCTTGGGAGACATACTTAAATCACATCTCTTCACTATCTATAAGAAAAAGCTAGCTTCTACAACCCTTACGTAGTAAGAAATTAAACAAAACTTCAGTCGCAGCACCAGTTTGTATAGGATGCCGAGCACTCTGTGCAGCAAATGAAAAAGTTGTAGAGCTTTAGCATCTTGAACTCTTAATTTCTGTTGTCTGGGATTGACATGTTGAGGTTTGATCAATATCGACTGAAATGAGAGAGCAATGTGTTCTGATTCCTTGCGTGCCACTCTGGTCATAAATCCTATATATACCAGATCTATATCATCTAAACTCAACAAGGGATGTAAAGAATTTGTGAAGTTTTCCACCAAAATCACCTCCCTGGGCATCTACTCACATTCATTGTCTAACGCAAACGGTGCATTAACAAAACGGATCCTTGAAGGTTTTGTTTATACGAGTGATCAAGTTTTAGCTCATGTTTTCCTCGATCGTGTTTCCCAAACGATTTTCTACTTTTAGATCCTAATAAACTTTGCAGCCTTATGAGCGTCTTACACCTGTAACCGGTGGACTTTCTTGGTATATACTGACTTAATGATCCTCACATACCCACAGCAAAGCAAAAGAAAAGGAATTATCCTGTAGGCATCATTGTCGTCTACTTGCAAGACAAAAAAACATATACAGGAAAAACACTATTTCGAGATGCATCTTGCAGATCCTAGAAGTTGATTATGAAGCAAACTGGGATCCAGCTGATACATGAATATAAAGCTAAAACTTGGGTTCCTCCGGAAGTGAAAAAAGCTTCCGATTTACCCCCAACAATCTGATTTTAGTCAACTTTCGAAATCTCCAGTCAAGATTCTCCCCAAGTGGAGAAGACAGCCGCCTTTACATACGCTGACAAATTACCCATGTTATCACACCGTCCTTTAAAATTCCCAACATGATCAACTGGCTTCGCATCACATTATAGAGTTATGCCAGTGGACGTGCGAAGCATGGTAGGGCAACTATGGCTCCGGTTGGACTCATATTCCAGATTGAGGAAGGATGACTTAAAAATTACTCACTGACATCGATATCACATCCATGTCTGAGTTTCTGTTCTGGAACCTGCAGGCAGATCGATAAGAATCGGCATCATGCGCCAAGAAAGTATTCCACCTTATATATATATCTAATCTATCTTGGGACAGGCTCAGATGCACCCATCCTCACCTTGACGTTATGCGTTATGGGTGTGTAATCCCACACACTCGGGGGGGGGGGGAGAGAGAGAGAGAGAGACTGCTGTTTCCTGAGCCGCCACAGGTACCCGAAACAGTTGACACCCAACTGCGGACAAGTCGATAAAACCGGCCAAACAAAGTATAAAGAGGGCTTGCTTCCATCTTTATATATATTCTCAGAGCCCCCCACATGCTCACTGAGAGAGAGAGAAGATGCTGCAAGAGAGAGAGAGAGATGTGTTCTTGCTCCCAGTGGCAGTGTGGTGCTGCAAGAGAGAGAGAGAGAGAGAGAGAGAGAGATGTGTTCTTGCTCCCAGTGACAGTGTGGTGAGAGAGAGAGATGTGTTAATTCTTGCTCCCAGTGGCAGTGTGCTGCTGCTGCAAGAGAGAGAGAGAGAGATGAGATGTGTTCTTGCTCCCAGTGGCAGTGTGCTGCTTCTCTCTCACTTTTATTTTGATTTCAGACAGTCACCACGTGCACTGCCGCTAGGACAGTTTCACGGGGGCAGTCTGTACGCCATTCAACAACACCCCCCCTCCAGTTGTGTATGACCCGACCGGATTTCCAAGGGTAAGTCTCCACTTACCCACCTGACCTTTGTACCTCCAACACCACCACCCTCCCCCACTACAAAGGACACCACTCCAACACAATAATAAAGTAGTACTGTTTCCCCCCTCCAAACCCGCAACCACATGTGGCTGAGGGTTATCCTTGAGCCATATCGCCTGCTTTTGTTATGCATTTTGGTGTCTTCGTGGTGTTTAAAGTTGAGGACTGTCAACTTCTCACACGGTTCTCCATCCATGGTTCTCAAGTGATTCAGCGTCTGCCATTCGATCCCACACCATGCTCGGGCCACAACACTTGACATGATGCCTGTTTTGATTGAACACAGCTGCCAGTCTGCATGTTTACTGCCTAATTTGTGAGGGGAAAGGAAAAATCTGGAGAAAGAAAACAAATATGGGCATGCTGCAGCTTCATCATGTGCTTCAGAGAGGGCTGTCAATTGCTACATTTTCATGTGCATATTGTCTATAAGATACATACATGAGATTTCCCCAGAAATTAACCTGTTGAAGAAAATGCTATCGTCCAATCGGAAACAACTGCTAAACATTTACATACTAGTAATCATGTTCTGTACCAACCAAACTAGAAATTTGTCCAGGTATATATCAATCGTGAGAACAATTAATTCAACTTGATGATGTCAAAGTAAAGAAAAGTATTGCGAAATTACACAAGAAAGAAGTACAGTCAGCAGATACGAGTGACCGGGTATTGGGCATGCCCACATGTTATGTGTAAATGCTCAAACTTTGAATCCCCAAACGTTCCCCGCGGACGACTGAAGTCAATCAGGTATGATTAAGAAAACCAACTTCATGTACGAGAACAACTGAGCAAAACCATTGACTATTATGTGATCAGAAGGCAGCTAGGACTGTTCGTCGACTGCATCATATGCTATAAGAATAAAAATGCCCTGTATGCTTCTAGCTAGTTCGAATCTGAAGATATCTATACATATGTGGACTCCATCTTCAACAACAACAGCAACCCCCCCACCCCCAAAAAAAAAAAGAAAAAAAAAAACTCTATCTCAATAAACGGGAAGCAATTAATTAAAATCCGGATCGATCTTTAAACAAAAATATAAGGGCCACTTTAGTAAATTAAAGATATGTATCTCAGAAATTAACTTATCTAGTTTTATAAATAAAAATGAGATCAAACTCCAAACTTTAGATAAATATCTGTCTCATCTATCACGTCATAAAAAGAACCTCTCTCTATTTGATATCTACGAAAAAAGGACCATTTTTAACTTAATTAAGAGTAATAAATTACCCCACCCCTTGGACTAGCAGATTAATCTCCATATCCAGTGATTAGCATATACACACTGTGCCAAACTCAAATAAATATTAATCATCCCTTTACACCGGCCGCCGTACCAGATTAGCGGCTTACCAAAGCGTAAGGCACCACGACAACCCTGCACTGGTGGTGGTTGGTCCAGATTCTTGGTAAACACATCCTGTTCTTACTTAACCTATTGGAAAGGCAAAATATCAACATCGTCTCTCCTAGAATTAAAGTAACAAGTTGATCCAATGTATGAGACACGGAAAAACTCCAGAAGCGTAAAGGGAACAGTAAGATCATCAAGTTTAGGAATCTCCGGGAGGTTAAAGGAGAAGGTTTGCCATGGAAACGAGGTTTCCAACTTCGAGCAGTTCTCCATGTGATGGCAATATTAATATAGGATGGACGGCTCTCCAAAAACTGAGTTTATTGTTGAAAAAAAACTCTGTGTGAAAAAAAACGATTTACGGAATTAGGAGCATTTCTGAAACCACATGAACCTAGGAAACCAATAATTTCAAAGTTCAGGTTCTATGATTATTTCAAGAACAATGTCTGGTTATAATATATAGGCATGATGGATTAAACACTGAGGGTATCGTCTTTTTATTAATTGGACTGATGACTTAGACGAGATATACATGAACATTATCTTCTCCGGCCAAAGTGGAACCCAAGCAGCGTCCTTCCTATATATGTGTGTCAAATATTTCGATGCCACAATATCAAAGAAATATAATATCAAAGAAATATCATATATTATCCCTATTCTTGCTTCAGCAACATCGCTTTATCTCCGACTCCTATCCTTGAATGATTTGTAAAATGTAGATTTAAAAAGAAGAGAGAGAGAGAGAGAGCCCTTGCCTTTCTCAGATCTGCCTACATCTTCCTCGAGATCAACCCCCACCTATGTGGATGCTGCTCTTTGAGCCTCACGCATATCTCCCACTTCTTTTAATTCCTCAAAAGAAGGTATCACATAATAGAGGCATTACTTCCATCTCCCAGTGGACGTTTTCGTCAGCTTTAGATCACAGACCTTTCTAAAGCTTCTTTAACTTGTCTGAGGTCACGGTTTTTAGTATGTGGGGGACAGTGATGTCAAATTGATATTGTAAATATCATCACAGACATAATGCTTTGTATGAAAGGAAAACCCAATACGCCCGTCGATTCAAGGAACCCGCCGGTTTCTCCTTTAATCGCCATCGTGTTTCTTGTGGGTGGGTTCTTCTTATCAGTGTTCAGTGCTCACATATCTGCAGTCCAGTGGATCATGTGGGACTCTGCCCCATGCACATGCCAATATAACTTATATGCAGGTTTAAGATTAGGTAGTTGAGTTCGTTTTCTTTTATTTTATCATTTTCTAGATCTGATAGAAATTTCTCCAGGATTCGAATATACGGCTTGTGCATGGAGGTGCTGAACCACTTGGTCAAATTAATTAGCTCTCGTGTTTCCATTTTGCTGCACAAAAACTTAATATCTGTACTCAAGGCTAACCATCACCCTAGTCAGTAATTGCATGCGTTTCCTACTCTATTTCATCCCGTAGTCCTTTCTTGGGGTGTTGGGGCGCAATGGTGAGGTTGTGAACAATGTCATAAGATCTCAAGTACGGAGTGGAATAGATAAGTGAAAAACTAAAGGTAACTGCGGGTCCACGTCCACTTCCATCAGAATTTCCATCTCCTTATTATATATTCTCCATTTTCTCCATGTCTTGCCGTCCGTCCAACCTCCTTTTCCATTTCTGATATCAATGTGTCCTTTAAGCTGTCCCACCTATACCAAATAAATATAATGGCTATGATATAGGGTGGGTGTGAATGCTTTTGGAAGTTAGCTCTGCATCGGATTCTAACATTTTCATGTGACTTGTTTTACTCTCTCTCCACCCAAACCCCAGCACACACACATGAACGAGTCCATATCAAGGGGTCTATTCACTATATGTATCAAAAGCACGCCTAAGTTCACAGTTAGGGTACAGATTCCAAGCCTCCATCTTTCATATTACGGATTACACTAAATACTTATATATTGCCAAAGAAAAAGGTACATCTAATTAAGTAGACGACTGTGACTTCCATTCCTATTCGCATAAAAGAGACTAGTCCTCTAGGCGCGTTCTCCCATCGCGGTGTTAGGGCCCATCTCCAGCCTAAAATACTGCTGCCCATGCTTCCCACTTCCAATTGTATTTCCAACAGCACAAGTCAGTTGATGAATCTTAATTTCGACTATCTCCGCAGAATTGGAAATTAAAATGGGTCACCGCAACCTTCTGGAGATGTCTTCTGAATCATGTGGCACAAAATTTTCGGTAGATGCTCTGTACTTTTTAAGCACTTGATGCACTTTAGCTACTAATCTCTAAGACTTCTCTGGATCGTATGAAGATCTAATAGATCTTAATCCAACTAAAGGGGCATCAATAGATCCAGCCCGTTTTCCTTTTTCTTTTCTTTTGAACTTTTTGGTGTGTGGGGGGGGTTGGGGGGGGGGGGGGGGGGGGGGGGGAGCTGGGGGTGTTTTGCGACGTCCTTCCTATGCTCTTCGTCTTTCTGGTGAATGCTACAACAGAGAAACAAAGATCAGCATTCTTAAGTATAGATTTCCAATTAACGGATCAGATCATTTGTAGGCATTAGAATCTTTAAAATAACAGTAATATATCATCCGCATGCCATTTGTTTCCTTGGCAATGGAAAATTGTCAACCTACGTCGAGTTATCTCTTGTAGTACCATCCTGCATGGGATCTGTACAAGTATAACACGCCAGCATAATGATAGACTAATTACTTAACACCCTTGCGTGCCTTTTCTTGCTACATGTATACATGATCTAGATTTAGTGATCCTGCACGAAGCCACCAACATAAAATCCATAAAATTTTGTCTGCCTTCACGCGTTCAAATCGACACTTGAGTTTATGGCATGTTAATCATGCCATAAAATAATATTGATATGCTATTATTTTAGGGTGAAGGGTGAAAAATAAATTACCAATTCTAGGGTCACTGATTCCTAAAATCAAGAAAAAAATACTACGGTTTTAAGACGATTAGTTTAAAACTTTTGGTACTTTTGATTTTAGTGTCAAAATTTGATGAGGATCCGTCAGAGTTGATTCATAAGATCTCCGGTCTCTTAGTAGAAGGTCTCGAATTTGATTCTTAAAAGATGCACGTACTTGACTTACATATGAATTTTTAGGTGTCTAAGTCCGATGGTCTTATCGGCCAAATAAGGTAGGATAATATAGATACATGAAAAGTAAATACTGTCATATTTTGATTTTTTATTTCAGAAACATCAATCTGTGAACATACAAAAGTCACGTAGAGAGAGGATCCCGGTTGGATCGATCGGTTAGAACTCTTGCTTAAAAGCAAGAGGTCCCGAGTTCGATTCCTGGGGGGGGTTACCTGATTTACATGCAATCCTCGAGGTGTGTAGATCCGGAATTTTTTCGGTCAAGTGGGATAAGGGCAATACGGGTACACTGAAAGTATGAGCTGCCAAGTCCTGACCTTGGAGTTCACGAACACCAATCCCTGAGCCCACAAAATCACACGGGGCAAGATTTCCTCGTTACCAAAAAAAAAAAAAAGTCACGTAGAGGCCGGGGGGGGGGGGGGGGGGGGATTTAGCATATGTTCAGTGGAGGCATTGGATAAACAAATTTGTATTAGGAGATAATTTTTCACCATAGATGATCCCACTGAATTTATATGGTGCACCATCAGAATCTCACTGAAATAAAATTTTAGATTTGCCACTGGAGTGGGGGGGGGGGGGGGGGGGGGGGTTGCATAAGCTAAAATTTTGCAAGTTAACCTTTTATGTGTTATATAGGCGTGATAGAATTTACCTGTAATTAAACTGTTAAAAATTTGCCTAGAAAACCAAAATATATATTAGAGGAGATCGGAAATAATTAACTGGCCGACAGGTAGAGGTAATTTCATATTGTTGAAATTATTTTTAAAATAAAAATGAAGAAATACCCTAAATCCACCATCATCAACTAATTAAAAAATAATTGTCCAATGTATACTCAAATATCGTACATTGAATAAGTTGTTTTCTTACCATTGTCATCGGCTACGAAAGATGACCTATTAAAGTGATGGAGTCTAGGCTTTAATATGGTGGTGGCTTATAAATGACATTATTATGTATTTCTTTGATGCAGCCCCTGCAGCTACCAAAAAGATGGAGATAGGCACCTTGACGTAATGACAAGAGAGGAAAACTATGCAATATATAATGGATAGCTTTCGATATATGGCCGTCCTTTTGACGACAAGTGTTGGGATATATATACTGCCTTAATCCGAGAACCAATAGAAGGGGGTTAGGCGTCTTCACCACCAAATTATCTTGTTTTGATCAAAAACTAATTGTTGCTATGTTTTGAAAGTAGTGAAAAGTCAACTATGCCGATTTAAAATAGAAAATTCAATTGGGGTCAATATAAGGAGGGTCTTGAAATTTGCTAATTAATGATCAGACTCTTGCTCACTTAAAGATACTTTTGATTTCATGTTGCCCTATTTAAGTTCAAATATGTATGGTTGTGTCTTTGATCATCAAGGAATATTATTTACGAATTTGTGTTTCCATTCCGGGGTTTGGGTGCTGAATGTCCAATTTCCTCATGTTCCCCCCCCCCCCCCCTTTTTTTCTTCTTCTTCTAGTTTTTGTCCTACTACTTTCTTTTGGACTTCAATATGCCACCATGCAGAATGCAATACTACGCCCATACTTCGCAGTTTTCTTGATGTTGTAGGTAGTTAAAGACAAAATACACATTTAGAATTATTGGGATGGTTCTATTTTGTTACATCATGTTCACGTAATACATATATAAACATGTAGGTGATAATTGACAATAAAAATAGTGATGATTGACAATGATAATAACGACAGTTGAATAACATGAGAATTAATTATGAGAAATTAATAAAGTGCTATAATATATTTGGAGAAATAATGTGCTTGCCCTTATCATCTAAACGCAAGGAGTGGAGATCTTTTCGGCCCCCCGCAAGAGGACAGCTCGGTTAGTATATGGGTGAGGTGATTTTTTGTTTTATTTTAACGTCTGTATAAAATATGAAAGATATTTTAAAATGAAGGGTTAAAAAAATAAAACCACCCCACCCATATATTGATGGAGCCCTCTCCTATATTGATCGAGCCCCCTCCTGCGGGAGGCCGAAAGGATCTCCACTCAACCGCAAGGGACCTATGTGTTGAAAATAACCACGTATATATACGTTAATTTCCTCATGTCCCCCACCATGGAAGTACTTGTATAAGAGGTGTCAGATGTTGATAAGCAGAAGATTGTCCTAGATATGCGCAAATCCTCTGCATCCATATGGTGTATTGAACCCGACTGATTGAGGGATGTCAAAGTCCTGAAGCCCTACTAGATAATGGAGGTGAACTATGAGAGCACTATTTTTCCGGATTCCATACAACACCGTCTTCGATACATAACTGATTGGTCTCCTTGTCTAGACACTGAGTTACACAAATCTTTCGGATTTTGAATAAGCTTTCATGCCTAATTGAGCTCTCCAATGGTACGAGTTTGACTGTGTGCATGATTATAAATATGCGTTTCTTGCTCGACCGAGGTAAGACAAGAGGCAAAACAAAACGTTTTTTTTTTTTTTTTGAAATAAAGACGAGCAAATTTCATAGCTTAACCATTGAAAAGTACAGAAGTATGGTAACAAGAATTACAAACATGTAAGGGGATGGAGGAAGGAGACCATTCCCCATCTAAATTCTCAGCAAAAGCGAGCTTAGCCAAAAGGTGAGCTGCCTCAGTAAACTTCCTAGGGGCATATTGGATTTTAACGGAAGGAGATTGAGACAATAGATCCCTGCAGTCCTGAATGATGTTACTACATTGCCAGATTCTGGGATTGCAGTGGAAACTCCCATCTCTCATGAGGTCTTCATCTCTCTCTGTTACCACCATCCTTCACATTACAAGACTTCCAGAGGTGCATGAGAAGTTTATAACTGGAACTTGCCTTTTCTCCAAGAAAAAATGGGGGGGGGGGGGGGGGGGGGTGAGAAATCTCGGGCTGGCTGAGCTTTGACTGTCTATTGCCAGGTTTTCCTTTTCTACTAAAAAAAAAATGAAACTTATCATCATGTCTTCTCTTATTTCTTATTATCTCATATATATCTATTAATTTTATATATGAGATTATAATGTACCACCGGTTAAACATTTAATACATGACTGTACGTCGTCAAATATTGAACTATCCCCACATACCTCATCCTACTCTTGCAAACTAACTCAAGAAAACAGTTTGTTTAGCATCAAAGAAAGCAAAATTTACCAGCCAGCTTGGCGTACGGAAAGTTGGAGGAAAAAAATGCAAAGAAAAGGGGGGTTAATGCCGAGTTTTCCTGCTGCGGAACTGTTCATGAAAACCGACATTTTCACTTTCCGAGATGCACATTGGTGTGCTCCCATCAGTAGGCCCACCGCCAAGGACGCTTTGATTGCTCCAACCAGATGATTTTTGACGTCACTATAGTTGCATATGACTCATCAGGATTCTTTCTACGGACATCATCTAGACGTTCTTATGACCATATATATTACGGTGCGCGCTAATCTCGAACGTGGCTGGATGGGTAGCAAAAGCTATCCATCCAGCACCTACTTAGTCATCTTTGTGGTGTGGGGTCTGGCAATGTATTTTGTGAGGCCCTCAGTGATCAATCAAGTGCTAGATATATACATAATTTTTGCTACTCATCCAGCCCCAAGATTGGTTTTTTTCTTAATTAAGATAGATCCATGTTAGTTCTACTCATCTCAATCCTGCATCTGAAAGGTTTGATGTCTCCCAGGGACTGAAACTCAAATTTCTGAGAGTAATAACCTCAAGGAATATTCTAAAAAATAGCTAGCTTCTCAAATGTTTTGAAATTAATCAGCTGAATGTGGAGCTGACAATTTACTGTTTTTTTTCCTTCTCTTAATATGTAGATCAGGTCCAAGAATTAAGAAAGGGAAGGAAAAAAAGGTTTCCTGTCTTTAAAAGTATAAGCAATTAAATTAAGGAGCACTATAAGTTAATTTGTTTATGGACGAAAAGGAGATACTAAGAACAGTATTCTACCTGGTCTGTTCTTTGAGCTCCACATAACCTTTTGTTCTTTGCAACCTGAGACAAGGAATTCTTATAATATATATCACCAAACTTTATTATATTCCCCGACCAATTTGCGACGATAGCCAGACCTGAAAGAGAGGCAAGAAACTGAACCTCGGCTGACCAAACTGGAATTACTGAATGGGCCACAAGACCTTACATGGGACTCATCCTCACATGAGGACAAGCTCCCATTTCCGGAAATAGAAACAATATACATTCTCTGAGACACATCTCTAGCTAGATCTGCTGAGAAATTAAATTAAAAAGGGCAGGTGGACAGCTGATCAGATTCAAAAATTCCCACTTGGAAGGGGGGGGGGTGGATCCTCTAGGCTCTGAGATATATATATATATATATAGGGGAAAGGACAGATAAATCAAAAAGGAAATCACCTCAGGGTAATTTAGCCATTTTAATTAGAAAGGTTGTAGCTAGCATTGATTGCATTGCAATAATCCAAGTGTTACTCCCACACATATATGGATATTTCTTTTTTAGTCCTCCTACATAATTCCTTCCTGTCGACGTCAGCCCACAACCTCTTCTTCGCATTTTCCACAAAAGCTCAAACTATGCATCCCATATTGCCCCATCCCCAGATAAAAACCAGAAATTTCAGTACCACCATTTGCCCTCTCCGCAGCCGGTCATCACCCTCCGGACCTCTCTCCTTGTCAAGAGCATGAAATCTAGCGGGCTCAGGATCTTGCAGGTGCTCACTGGAAGGGGTTGGCTCTGAGGCTGGGGAGGATGAGTAAGTATCCACATTCTTCTCCCTGCAATTTCCGCGCCCTCTTCTATCTTGCCTCCATCCCCTTTCAGATGCACAGAGGAACCCTAGCTAGGCAGTTCACTCTCTCTCTCTCTACACACGCACGCACACCCCCGCTGTCGATTGATCTATCAATCTCTACCTATTTAAGCCATTTCTGCCTGCCATAACTGCAGCTTCTTCGGAAGTCTGATCCTCAGCAGCATCAACTTCAAACAGGAGATCCTCCTCCTCCTCCTCCTCATCGACATCTGTCTCTCCACCACCGGCAGTAGCAGGAGAAAATTGAAGCATAGTAGCAAGGTGTGTTAACTCTCTCTGCGCTTAATTACAACTCTCTCTCTCTCTCGCTCGCTCTCCCTCTCTCTCACCTGCCTCTTGATGCCCCTCTTTGTAGCCTCTTCATACCCAAGACCAGAAGAACAGAAAGGAAAAGAAAATGACCAGGGGTTGGAGGAGGTCATAAACAAAGAGGGAGCCCCTGCTGCTAGCAATTAACTTGGTAAATAATAATAAACATAATCGTCATCATCCATCATCGTCACCGCCACCAGCTTCTTCTTTCAGAAACAAGAGCAATAAAGATCAGCGTCAGGGTCACCAACAATTGCCCATCTGCTTCCACGACGAGCAAGCCCCAAATACCGGAGGGCTAAGAACTAACAGCAGAAGGAGAACAAGAGACGAAGGAGGAGGAGATCGATATATATATAGACAGAAGGGTGGAGATCTATGGATACCAACCCGGACAGCCCACCATCGGACACCAGTCCGAACGCGTCCTCGTGCCCCGGCGGCACCGGGGGTGCGTCCTCGTCGTCGTCGGCGCCGTCGCCCAGCCGGTACGAGGCCCAGAAGAGGCGCGACTGGAACACCTTCGGGCAGTACCTGAAGAACCACCGGCCGCCGCTGTCTCTATCTCGGTGCAGCGGCGCCCACGTGCTGGAGTTCCTGCGCTACCTGGACCAGTTCGGCAAGACCAAGGTCCACGCACAGATGTGCCCGTTCTTCGGCCACCCCAACCCGCCGGCCCCCTGCCCGTGCCCCCTCCGCCAGGCCTGGGGAAGCCTCGACGCCCTTATCGGCCGTCTCCGGGCCGCCTACGAGGAAAACGGCGGCAAGCCGGAGGCTAACCCCTTTGGCGCCCGGGCCGTCAGGCTCTACCTGAGGGAGGTGCGCGAGCTGCAAGCCAAGGCGAGGGGCATCAGCTACGAGAAGAAGAAGCGGAAGAAGCCATCGCAAGGCGGCGGCGGCGGCAGCCTGCAGGAGCACCAGCCGCAGACCTCATCGTCCTCCGCCGGTGCAACTTGAGCCCAGCCGCGTGCCGGGTAGAGGGGTGCACCACCACCGAAGACGTCGGAACATAATTGTTTCCAGCTATCTTGAGGAAGGACGCCACCAGTTGAGGTGTCGCTTGTTGATCTTTCTGCATCAGTATCATCCAAGTACTACTACTATTACTACTACGACTGCTGCATGCTACTACTATGATCACCACTGCAACTGCTATTGCTTTCTCCTCCCTTCTCTTGCTCTACTATTATTCTCCCTCTCTTCCCGTTTGGCAGGTGAGAGAGACGGGAAGCATATGATATGGTTGGTAGCTTTTCTTGTCTCGAGTTCTAGGATAGTATAATTTATGCTGCGTCTCTTTTTTATTTTTAATTTCCCTGTGCGTTGATTGAACCCATGTTGACATTTCACATTTGCTGCTGTTGTTGAGGTTGTTGTTGCTGCTGCTAGCTTTAGTTGCTGTTAAGCAACTTATATTTATAGTCTCTTCTGTTGCTAATGCTACCGATACAGGTAGATGTTGCTGCTCTTGTAGTCAAAAAACATATATAAGGTTTCCACTAGTGGTGGTACGTAACAGTAGTGTTCTGTAATGGAAGGTGCTAGCACACTAGTATGAGTAATTAACAGTTGTGGCCATGCGGGGATTTATAGTGTTAATTATCTGCACGTAGTAATGCCCATGAATTTGACTTCTTGGTACGGTTTGGGTGTTGTTAGAAGTGGTTAATGTTTTCGCTTCTGGTCTAGAGCGCTAACGGTGTTCATGGAAGTGGAGGCACTGAAGGTCGAAAATGGTAGACATTTCCTGGTAATGTACTGGATATCTCAGCCATGGACAAAAGTAGACATTGGTATCCAGTCTGATATGTTGTCACCCTTTTCTTTCCCTTTATGTTGTATAAAGCAGAAACAAAGGCTCAGAAGATCTTCTGTGTCGCCCTAGCTATGAGTTGTTCCTGTTCAATCATTGAACGGGGAAGTATAGTTGTTTGTGCATCGTTCATGAATCCTTATTCAGATGCCTCTCCCACCGGTTTGCTTCTCTTTATTTTGTGACTTTCCCTAGAGTTGAATTCACTTCGAAGCTTTTTAGGCTTTCCCTAGAGTTGGATTCCTTACGTATTATTGGAGAGAAGCCTCTCCCAGCTGAGAATATCTTAGAAATTGACCTTTGTCTAGCTACTTTGTGCTCTCTCTCTCTCTCTCATCTCAAAAATGTGCTTCTGAGGTTCTGTAAGACAGGTTTCATTAAAAGGTAGGAGAAAAAGAAGGGAATCCACGAGCTCTTTAGTGAAGTATGTCTTATCAGAGGTCCTCTAACTATGTGATCATTTCCTTGGAAAACAAGGAAATGTCTGGGAAAGCCCATGCAATTTCCCCCCTGTTGTCCTCCTTTCCCAGAAAAGTAGGAGGCTCCCATCCTTGAATTCTAGACAACTTTATTTGCCCAAATTCCACTTCCACACTGTACTTGACCACTCCACAGGGGCGTTCTCCTCCACACCAAACCCCCCAAGAAAATCAAAACACAAAGGAAAAGTAGGCCGGACCAAGAATAATTAAATCTCAGAACGAAGAGTGCAATGCTGAGTAAGGTTCTATAAAAACAGAAGGATCCATTAATCCTATTGCTTTCCAACTTAGGTAGTCGATCTGCACAAACCCCAAAATGGTACAAGTAATGAGGTTTGGCAGGGTGTAAGTCTTACAACAAGCTATCACTCACGTCCCATCTTTGAGCGGAAACAACTGCTTTAGTACTGATTCTTGTTGACTGGCTAATGCTAGGTCGCCCTCCCGGGATGGGATATGGTGCTGGAAATATTATAGATTCTTTGTCTCCTCTCCAGTACTACTGCATTGCTATTTATCTACTTAATTCAAGCGGCTTATTTATCTTGGTCGTGAGCATATGTGTGCTCACGGCTCGAGGAAAGCTAGAAAAATTTGAATGGGATGGATTATAGAGAAGTTTTCCATCCCACGTACCATAAAAAACGATCGACTACCGTCTCATAGTTACCTCTTTACAAAAGAGATAAATTCCTGTAATGAATTATTGTGAAACATACTTATTAAGTAACCTTGGAGTCGCCAAACAATTAAGATAAGAGTGCAAGACTCACATGCAGATCGTACCTGTCTGCCGGTCCAGTAGTAATTAATGTACTATTTTGGTTCTTGTTTTCTGTCTTCGTAGCATCAGCACCCAAGTTAATGCCGTGCAAATTGAAGCTTCGGCAGCATTGGCAACACAAGCTTTCATTAACCAGCAGCTTCATGTCATATCAGTCTCTCATATATTGTATAGAACCTTACAATAAGTACATCTATGATGATATGGGAAATTATGTTTAAGATCCCAAGAGGATCCGTTCAGCTTCAGGAAAATTTCCGTTTCATCCTTATCTTGGCGTTGGACATGGTTTATCTCAATGTAGAACTTGTGTCTTATTGGGGCACGGACATAGAAGTGAAACTATGAGCGTTTAACACATATATGTCTCCCATGCTTTGGCTTCAAGTGTGATACTTTCTCTATCACCACCTTGTTTTTTGGTAGAGCGGTAAATATTCGACAGAGTATAAAAACTTAGTGCTACTGCTAAATTTCTCATTGTAAATTTATACATAGATAAGCTTTCTCAGTAAATGCCCTTTCACAACATAGGCTTTGATTGTTTGATAGGTATAATTGAATATGATGTCGTCATCAATTATAGAATTTTCATCTTATTGTTTTGCTAAATCGAAATAAATTGTATTTTTCTTCTGTTGGTTTTTCTTAAGATATCACTGTAATTATCATGACTTGCCATTATTGTGATCCAACCTTTAATTTGTCTTGACAACTTTTCCTCATTTAACTTGATTAGAAAAGATTATATTTTACTTTCCTAGCAGAACTTCGGTGTGGTTACCCGGCCCATTCAAGACAATTAGAGTATTTCACTTCAAAATGTGGGAAATTTTGTTTGGCTAATCCTTTGCTACAATGAAAAGAGTACTACATATATGAACACCCCACGTTTTATTGGCTCCATATATACCCGGAAAGAAAGCGTTTTATTGGCAGTAGATAATGGGGGGCCTTTGAATGAAGGGTTTCCTTCTCTATGGTATCTTTTAAAGGGAATGACTCTTTGAATGTAAGATATGTGCGTATATAGAACCATGACATTGTGATCACTGCCTTCTTTGGGATTTCTAATACACAGTAGTGAACTTGCAGGCAGCACTACGGCTCCTTTCATTGAAGAAAGCTTTTTCTCCTATCCTTAATGCATCCACTCGGAGCACCTAAGTTTCTTTTTGGAAAGCTAACTTGTTACATCATTTTTTATAAAGTTCTCATAAACCTATTTTTTTCTGAGATTTGAACATTTGACCTCATAATTCTAATATTCATAAAGATCTATAATCACTAGATCACTCCTTGAGTACCTCGAAGCACTTAAGTTAGCTTTTTCCCTTGTTCTAAACGGTTTCTATGGAATATTCCATCGAGAGCACCAAAGGACTCGGAACAAGTCTTTGTATAATCAGACGATCGTACGTGATACATGCAGGGATTTTGGCTGTGAAGTCTCAGTGATACCTTGTTGATCAAGCTCTGAAACCTCAAGCAGAACCATCCATGCATGCATTGAGCGTCCTTTAACGTGTTGACCATGGTCAATATATGAATGAATTTTTTCCTCCACGATCGGCTCGTCCGTCAAAGTGCATGACGACACGTGGGCCGTCATCGGAGCCCTCAAACTAGAATAGCATAGATCCCTCAGAAAATGGGTTTGAAGCACATAAGGTATTGGGTAAAATATGGCGATCGATCTCTGCTACATTTACAACACTAAAAAAGAAGAGTCTTATTGGAGTCAAGGACGAATATGCGGATGAGGCCAGGTTAAGTATCCAATTCACCTCCATCTAGACATCTCCAAATGAAGCATTTCGTATCTATTTTAAATGCAAATAAGGGTCTTAATTAGAATACCCATGTATGCTTGTACTCATAATCAACTGCAGATTATCTTATCATATGCCTTAGAAACTTCATTTTAATTTTTGTTCAATAAACATATGCAAATATTCTTCGAATAGGACTTTAATTCATTCAAACGAAGAGGGTATCAAGCTTGACGCATAGGATGACGGCTTATGATGTACAAGAAATAAACCAAAACCGGCTCAGGAAAATAAAGTAAAATTATCTTTTGAGATCAAACGGCCATATCAGAAGTTGCTGTCACTAAAGATGTTAATACATGGTATCTGATTTTTATATGCTTTCCTTGTTATGAACAGACATCACAATTTTAAATCGATGTCTATTTAATCCATATATATATGCTCTCCTCATGACATATCTATTTACAGAGTCATACGCCATTTTTCATTTTCAGACTATGTTAATTTGTCCCATCTATTTGAGATTAATCATAAGGTCGACATATATGAGAGTTAGCTAGGAATAGATTTTATGCGCTAACAAAGATTAGTACTGATTGAAAAAATGAATTTGGCTCACGTCTTTCCGAACAAAATTGAGTGTCAAAATAAAATTTTAGACTCTAAAATAAAAAAATGACATAGTGTGACGCAATAAATCTTATAAGATGAACCAATAAAAATTTTAAAATGTATTTATGAATAACATTACTACACTGAGGTCAACATAGTAAACCTTTCTCAAGTTCGAATGACCAGCAAAAGAAAACGCATGATATGATTACACCAACCTAAGAGTACTCTTTCACTACTTGGTTTAATTAAACTTATTATTTTTATGTGGTTTGTTTTGGAGTAAAAAGGTATAAACGAGAGAAGCAAGTTATATAACAATTATTAGGTATTCAGTTTAGAAAAGATGGACTTCACTATTTCTTCATTTCCGTAGAGTTGTAGTGTTTATAATGTAAGACGAGATTGAAAGGAAGTAGTTGATTTCATTAGTTCTCATGTCAAAGTTTCACATATTATAGGTTCATAATTAAAAGTTCAAATCGAATTACAATCGTTTGTTACAATTTAGTTTTCAAGTGTACTTTAATCTAACTTGTGTTCTTAAACTACTATTTTTTAAGGAAAAAGATTAATAAGTAATAATGTTGGTCGAATTTGAATAAATCGGAGACCATTGACATTTAAAGTTGCAAAAGGATGCCAGGTGGGCACTTTAACATCTGGCTCCAAAATTTTATAAAAATTTGCTAAAGCTGACTCTTCAGTCGGACAATCATTGGCTCCAGCTCCTATCTAATATTTTCAGGGCATCTAAGAAAACTAAGATAATAAGACACCGCCGTACGACAAGATATATAGTTTATATAATGAAATCTATGTCAAAGAACCTCGCCAACATTTTTCTAGCATATACATCTTATCTTTAATGATAATAAAGAATATTCACAAATAGATAGAAAATACAAAAATCAAAATGTATGAATATTCAAAAAATAAAAAAAATGAGATTCACAATTCAAATCTGTGAGAATACTTCATTGCAAACACAAAGTGAAACTAGGGTTGATTGCTTCTCATGCAGCCATCGAATAAGGCAATGCGGAGAAGAGTTCAAGAGAAGTAAGTGACGCTAGTAGAGGGAAGTTCAATGGTCACTTCTCAAAGATAACAATGCATGGATCATTTTTTAATGCTTCTAAAATTTTTCCAAGAAATGACCAAAAGAGAAAGTTTGCATCATTTATTGTAGTAGTAAGTGCAATAGGTTGATATTCAAGGTGGTGCCTACGTGACGCCGCATCTTAGATGTCATATGAGAGCGACAGGTTGCGGCGGCGACGGTCGATGACTGACGATGATTGACGATAATGATCAACGACGATCGACGATTGATCTCCAAAATATAAATTTTATACTCTAAAATACTATTCTAGGTTTAAAAATATTATATGTATTTTTAATATTTGTGCTCCAAAATACAATATGTGCTCCAAAATGTAAGCTTTGAGCTCCAATATACTAACCTTAAGATTTAAAAATATTGACTAAACTTTTAATATTTGAACTCTAAAATATAAATTTCAGGCTCCAAAATAAAAATTTGAGTTCCAAAACATATTATTAAGGTTCAAAATTGTTGATTGAATTTTAATAATAATTTGAGTTTCAAAATAGAGATTTTAGACTAAAAAATATAAATTATCATTTCAAAATATAAATTTAGACTCCAAAATAATAAATTTTTATCACACTGTTGTTGATTACCACCACCGACCGCTGTCGCCACCGATCTGCCATTAGTTGCTAATTCACATGACAACTAAATAGGGCACCACCCAGATTGTGAGTTCTACTACACTTGCTGTAATAATAAATCTTTCTCAATCAAAAATATCCCTCCAAGAGAAGTCTACTTGCCTATGGGATATTTTTGGTGGCACTCCAAGGTGGCCTATGAGAGCTTTTCAATCGCTACTTGCTTAGACATCCATTCACTTTGGGCTCTATCAGAGTGTCTTGGCACATAGACATCATCTTATAATAATTGACATCTCAGAGACAATGTCACAATCTAAAACTGAATTATCTTAAACGGCCCAATGATGGGATTTGACCCATCCCTCCATGATCCAAGATCTCTTCTTACTACAAATGCAAGGGGAATCCCCTTGCATAATTCGCTATATATATATGACTGGAACATTCATGACTTACTTTTCCTTCTCCTCCAAATTAATTAAAATGAGGGGATCAGAACTCCACATGAAGGTATATTTGCCCTTTCATATGTGACATTATTTCATAGATTTCCAAGCTTGCATCTCATCGTGAAACCCATTATTGTAATGCTTGTCGAAAATATTCTGGCTCAAATTTTCTCTCAGTCTATGAATCCTTGTAGTCCGTCTGGTTACCTTCACAGTACTGAAACAGGGTCCCCATAGAGCACATGTTGGTCTCTCCCTCAGAATATTCTAAGTTAGAATAATTGCTTGACATTAAGAAGAAAGTAGTGGAAAGTATACAAACTTCTCCTAGGATTTTTTCGCCTAATCGAGATATGAAGAGTAATTTTGTCAGCATGTTTCACTTATTAACGTGAGGTGGGTGTGTAGTCGAGCAACGGTGTGTGAGAAATATTTGTACACTTGTATACATGATTTATTGCACCGGCGAAGAGTTTTATTTAGGGAGCATAATAATTACTCTTCGTAGATGGATGATATTATTTTTCAATTTTTATCAAATTTTTAGTACTGTATGATTTTTTTTGCGAAACTTAATTTTAAATCCATCTCTACATAATTATGTACTATATAAATATGTAATTATGTAACTATGTAAATTATATAACTATGTAAGTTATGTAATTATGTAAGTATTTAAATATGTAACTTATACTTCATTAACTACATATATACTTACATGCTTACATATTTACACAACTTACATAGTTACATATTTATATAATTATAAAGTACTTACATAATTATGTACATCACATAATTAATAAAAATACAAATCATATATTTAAATATTTATATAATTACATGATTTACATAATTTATACAGTTACATATTTACATACTTATATAATTATGTAGAGAGGAACTTAAACTTACAAAAAATAAAGATCATATGATGCGAAAAAATTTGATAGAGATTGAGGAATAATGTCAATTCTTTATTGGAGAGTAATTATTATTATTATTTTATCATATGAGAAACAAAACCACTCATAAGTATAATACACACATTTACACAAGTTTAATAAATGTTTCGGGAGAATTCAGGCAATCTGTACGAGAATCCCGCATTCTTCGCTCCATGTCAGGAGAAGCCAGCATGTGAGAAGAAAAAGGTCGATAAAGGCTGCGCCTGTGAGAACACACGTGGCGAGCTCCCACTCGCCCCTTTTTTAACCCTCTGTTCGTGCATCGTTACGTAGATTTCTTTAGACCGTTTCAGAACCAAGAAAAAAGTGAAGAAAAAAAATAGATATTGATTTGACTGGAAGCGGTGGGGTGGGGGCGGAGCACCGGCCCTTTGCCAACTGCCACGTGGATTCTTGTCCTCATTCGGCAGACGTCAGGTTTCTACCATCCACGCGGCGATGCCGTTGTACGTCGTACGGCGCGACGCGCACTGAAAATAATTTGCATCCCTCCCTTTGTAATTGCGATATACGGTCCTCCACTGGCGCGTTTCCCGCTGGAAAAAATAATACCGATTTTTCTATTATCAATGTGGAGAGATACTTACTGTACAAGCTCCTATGGTCATTGGATTAGTATTCCCATTTATTTCGAGATCAACTCTCTCCTGATGCAAAGTTCTTCGGTAACGATCATATGATTTATTTTGAGAGTGATTTTTTAGTCTAGTTTGGTAATGAATTGGATTAAAATTAATTTTAACTCAGAATTAAAATTAACTCACTTTTAACTTAATTGTATTTTATTTGCATCTGAGTTAACTCATTTGATTATAGTGAGTTAACTTATTTTCTTAAATATATTTTGGTAAGAAAAAATGAGTTAACTTATGTTGGAAAAGAAAAAGTAGTAATAATATGTGTGTCGTGAGAGGTAAAAAAATAGTTAAGTCAATGAATTAACTCTAACCCACTTTTAGAAGTAGGTTGAAAAATTATGAATTAACTCACATTTGACTCACCTTAATCTAACTCACTTGAATTAATTTTATAACATTTTCAAACTATTTTTTAAATTAATTTTAAATTAACTCTATATTAATTTTAATATAATTTATACCAAATCGAGACTAAGCATCGTTTGGGAAAAACCAATGGAGGAGATTTGAGGTGAAAATTTTGAAAGTGATCGGGGCGTTTCCAAATGAGATGTTCTCATTTCGACTTCCGTGCAAGGCAGATTAGAGATAGGAGAAGCTGTTTTCTCTCTCCTTTGAGAAAAGCGGGTGTTGGGCCGCTTTTACGGTGATTCTGGGCGTTTATTCTGGCGTTTCGGCGACGGTTTTTTTGGTAAAAGATAACGAAAAAAAAGTTTTTTTAATTGATCAACCCATTCGAGCCTGGCACAAAGGACGGGAAAGATGATGTCAAGCGCAGGCGCAAAGCACTTCTTACTGCGCTTTTGCAGTGAAATCGACTTCTGTCGATTCTTAAATTTCACCAGCGATGCCAAACGCTGCCTTTTAGAGAAACCTTTCCACATGCGAAGTCCAAAAAGTAACTGGAACAGGGTGGGAATTGAAGTATTCCGCGGATTAATTGCTATGCAATTAACGAATCAGCACATCACATCCTTTCCGTAAAGAGAAAGAGAGAAATGAGCCGCAGTGCCTCATTGAGTTTTGCTAACTACATGTAGTGGGTTGATATATAGAACGCAGGCAGCTATATGTGGAGAGGGAGAGGCGTACGTACTTTGAGAAAGCATGAGATAAAAGAAGCATGGCCTACTTTATCACAGCATGTGCAACGCAGTACAGTCCAGTCGATGGCGTGTGACCGTATATTGGCTGGTACCGGAGGAGGAGACGGGCGGGGGAGCGGGGGCCGGCATTCCCAAAATAACCAGCAGCAGGGGGTAGAGAAAGAGGAAGAAGAGAACCGACGGGGTGAGCACTGTAGATGGTGGAAGGACGCGGGGGAAAAGGTTGATGGTATCCGAGCAGCAGCATGCCAGCAGCTGCAGTTGCTGCTGCTACTGCAGTTCCCTGACATGAGAACAGTACGCAGATGGAGACCATCCATTTATAGATCAGACAAGGAATACGAAGTCTGCTAGCACCACAGGAGGGTGGCCCTCCGCGCGTGGGGGTCTGTCTTTGCCCCCTGCCGCATTTCCGCTTTCTTTTTCTTTTCATTTTTCAAAGGGGAATGCCAGAGTCCCGACGAAGAGACTTTTAACGTACTACTGCAAGTCGCGGCTGCAGCTGTGTCAGTAAAAGATGGCAGCAGTTGACGGTGATGACAATCAGATCCTACTTATGACCACGATTACCTACAGTTTGATTTGTTTGAGAGACGTGGTTCCCCAATAATTAGAACTCTCTCTCTCTCTCTCTCTCTCTCCTGCGGCTTTAGTGCCTAGACATGCATGGCTACGTGACTATCTTGTAGTTGCCGAGAAGGCTGGGATGAAAGTGGATCTGAGTAGCAAAACTCCAAGGGGTCATGTTGCTAATGAGCGCAGCTGACCGTGTAGAGAAGAGCAAAGCTTTCTAACCCCATCAGAACCAGCTTTCTTTTCTGTCAGTGGATGTGCAGTCCTTACATCAATGGAAGACCCTCTCTATTAGCAGCCCTTTGTTGCGTTTTTTCTTTGACGATTGGGACTTGGGACTTGGGAGAAGATAGAGACGACGCCACAAACGTCCACAGTGTCAGGGTACGCCCATAACCCAGGTAACACACTAACACACATGTGCAAGTTCAGAGAGAGAGAGAGTTCAGAGAGAGAGAGACGTGATTGGCGAAGTCTTGTGAGACTAGACACTAGACAGCAGGGCCATGAGAAAAGAGAAAGTAAGGTGGAGGACGGTCAAGCTGAGAGGTGGTGGGGGTGGCATTTAGTGAAGTGAGAGATGGTACGGAGAGGTTCGTCGCCATCCAGAAAGTGTGCGTGGGCCGGTCCAGAAGATTTGTTTCTCCTCAGTGCTCGAGTGGTCAGCACGATTAGTCCTCTTTACAGCACACACGCACGGGCGGGTTCTGCAGGGATGACGCCTGTCCTCCTTTTACTTTTAAATTTTTTTTTTTGTTCAAAAGAGTTGGTCTCCCACTATATGCAGCTACATTTCCCATATGCCCCCACGTAAGGTTGCACGGTATGACGAAAGTACAACATTTCCTCCAAACAAGTCCTCACGCGAGAACCGCCGCACGTGCGCACATACATGTATGCATGAGTTGCCTGTCCTCATACACACGCTCAACCGGACATGTGCAAGCCTCCTCCAGCATGCATGCATATATATATATGCACTGCATGCATATATATGCTCGTAAGTATAATACATTTATATACATATACAAATCTACATATGCATTATGCCACATCTGCGCATGTTCTTTTTTTTGTTTTGAATAATGGAGAGTCTAGCGCTCCATTCATTGGATAAAAGTAAATACATAAATCCTTACATACGTAAGAGCCCACAAAGTATTTGGGGCTGCAGGCAAAACTATAGCAAAGTAAGTCATCGAAGGAGACAATTGCAGAACCCAATAGACACAATACATGAGAATAGAAAGATTTAAGTTTCAAACTAACATCCAAGAATGACATCACAAGTAAACAACTGGTTAGAACGAAGAGCTTTTTTTAAAACCAAAGATCAAGATCGATCAAACAGATCCGAGATATAATTGAGCGATATCGGGAGAAGATCGAGATGAAGACTTATCCATGCTACAATGTTTCTAAGAACCAACCATGAAAATAATGCTTGAAGGCGTGCCCAAGTGGTGAGGCACATTCAATTGCAGGGTTCGAATTCTGCGTTAACTGCGTTTTGGGTGCTTTAGACAATTTTTAAAAGTTTCTCTTAAATGGTTTTGAAGCGAGACATGAGATGGGAGGGAGGAGTTCTTTCATCCAGTGGCGTTTGTCATTGGATTACCAAAAAAAAAAACCCAACCATGAAAACAAATGTATGCATGCATAGATGTGTATTATGGGGGAGAGAGAACCTTTGTTTGGATACGTTTCAAAAGATATGCGTAATCCTGGGATCTTCCATAAGGTTTGATGCTACACCGGAGAGGCGTACCAGCTGGAGAATATAGTTGATGATACAAGACAGATAAACCAACTCCGACAGTACGGGGCTGACGCGTGTGGTAAGCCCAAAGGGATCCAATATCTCATGGACAAAGCAATCCATTAATATCTAATAGATAAGTCCAGTCCAGTCCACTCAGTATCGCATAACCCGGTGCGTGGATTTCCGAGGCTTTTCTTGAAACAAACGCTAGTATAAGAGTCTCTTGCTTGGTCCCTCCTTCAGTCGGATGCCAACAAAAGAAGGGCACTCTTCAAGTTCAGGAGATACCGAGACAAAAAGGAAGAAAAATATTAATTATAAGAATGATCTTATATAATAAATATGATGTGAATTGTACGTCATTTAATTTGTTGGAGAAGAGAGAAAGAGAAGTGTTTTACAAAACTCAACCAATCAACAATATTGTTCTCTTGTAATTCACATTGTTGTTTAATATTGCAAGACTACTTTTGTAATAGACATTTAACAAAAAAACAATAATAATTATCCTCCTCTTGCTTCTAAACTTGATATTATGTGCGGATTGCAATCTCACCTGATCAACAGTACCCGATTGGTTAATTGGTCAAGTAAGAGCCTTATTTGAGATAAATCTAATGTACCTGGTCTGCCTTCTCAAATCTTTGGTAGTTTATCCGATGATTAAATGATGTGATATTCAACTCTATCCTGTTGTCAAATCAATTTTTAAAGACATGTTTGGTATTAGGATAGACCGGAGATAGAATGAGAATATCTTCACTCTATCTCCGATTTTTTTGATACCAAACATGTTCTAAGGGTTTTCACTAATCTGCTGATCAAATTGCTTACTTATTGCCGGAACAATGTTTATGTTTATACCTACTCAACATGTCATGTAAATAACTATGTGATACTTCGAAAAAATTAAGAATTGCCCAACTTCCAACTTTGATTTCCATCGTGGGAGTACAATGCCAGCAAGAGTAGAAAGAGAATCTGGGAGGAAGAACGCGTTGCGAGACTATGTCCTGCCTTCAATCCATTCTTCGACTACGACGTCCAAAGTAACTTGTCTACCCACAAACTCCCAAAAGAGGTGCTCAAGCTGATCTCTGCCCGTTTGATGAATTAGATGTTTTAGAAAGCCAAATGAGGCGACAGATTCCAATAGTACTGCTCGGATACATCATTCGATAGATTATTTAAAAACAACAAGATGTTAGCCTCATGCAATGATGCAAGCAGCTTCCCATATTGTCTACTATGCTCATAGTAGAGGACCCCGGTTGGTCGATCGGTTAGAACTCTTGCTTAAAAAGCAGGAGGTCCCGAGTTCGATTCCTGGGGGGGGATTTACCTGATTTACTGCAATCCTCGAGGTGTGTAGATCCGGGGTTTTTCCGGTCAAGCGGGGTAAGGGCAATACAGGTACACGGAAAGTAGGAGCTGCCAAGTCCTAACCTTGGAGTTCACAAACACCAATCCTTGAGCCCACAAAGCCACACGGGGCGGGATTTCCTCGTTATCAAAAAAAAATACTATGCTCATAGTACTTGTAATAGCGAAGCCGAGATATTACTTAGCCAAGCGCTTTTAATACATCAAGTGATTTACTAGTTAGTCCTTTCATATACACTAGAATGAAATCACAGGTTCAAATCCCATGGAGACCAAATTTATATATAAAAAAATTAACAATATTGTAATAGACTAGTTTTCCAACTAAAAAATAAAGTCCAGGCAAGTTGAAACCCTACTCCATAGTTGGGAATCGGGATGTGGCATCATATGGTAGCCCATGTCAAAGAAATATCTGATAATGCATATAAGATCTTTGTTGTTATCAAGTGATTGGCGCTTAGATGATGTTCATCATTAAAGATAATCCTGAGATTTTGTATATACTTCATCCCTTCATTTTTTATTTCAAGTAGTTAGGAAGGATTTTCTCAGACTACATTTTTTTATTTTAAGTATTTAGGAGGGATTTTCTCACACACAGACATACAGTGCATGTGTGGGTAGAGAGCTGCCTAGAAAATGCTGAATCCTACTTCTGAAGCCTGTGTGACTGACCATTTGAAGACAGAATTCATAGTTTGTGAAAGCCATTTAGTTTGTGACCTCTAAATAAATGTATCATCGAAACTTGCTACACTGGAACAAAAAATGAATTTATGATGATAGAATTAAATAATGCAATTGTGTTATATTAATAGCATCTTAATCGTGGTTCAAATGAAACCAAATGCAAATTTCAAGACGAAGTTTTCACCGAAAGCCCCAAGGACGTCAACAGTGATTGCTCATCAAGCAGCCGTAAACCTTGTTTCAGAACTTAAGCTCTCGCTAGGGTTAGCAAAACAGATCCCACTTATGGAAATGGAAGAAATGGATTTCAAAAGCAGTTTGACAAATGTTGATGGTGTAACTGATAATGGAAGATTGCATCCTCAAGTCCTGAAGACCAGCGTTCCCCGGCTAAACACGATGTGAAATCCTTGGTTTGCAACATTGTGAAGCACCAAGGTGCCATACTTAGGGTCTGTTTGGTTGTTTGTAAGATGAATTATAGGGAAAACTTTTTCCAAGGATTAGCTTTTACATGAAAATGAAATCACAATTATCCATTTGGTTGTTAGGAAAATATTCACACTGGTTATTTGTGTAAATAAAATATTAAGAAAAGGTAAAAAGTCAACAGTATTAAATGTAAGTTTTTACTAAGAATTGGATGGAGGTGTATGGGATATTATGGTCTACTCCAATGAGGGGAGGCCACATATCCTTAGTACACTATTCATCAAAATTTTTATTTTATTTTATTTTTTTAATATTTTTAAAAAATAAAAAAATTAGATAACTAATAAAAGATAAGTAACTTTGACAAGACAATTTAAAGTAGGAGAAATAAAATAAAAACACAATTTGAATGAATAGTATTTTACAGATATTTTAATAAAAAAATAAAAATTAAATTAACTATAAAAAATAATTAAATTTGACAAAGGCTACTTAAATTAGTGGAAAAAATAAAAGTATAACTTGTATGAATAGTACCATTATGTGTGACTGTAGCTGTCACTGTAGCGGCTTTAGTGCCAACTGTAGCGTGGGAAAATGGCATCCGCGTTTTTACAGCGGATGCCAAAATCCAGGATTTTTGCGATTTACTTTTTCAGATTTTGTTTTTCTATAGTACCAAATGATCTTAAGAAAAGGTTTTCCCTGGATAATCTTTTCCTAATGAGATTTTACCTTCAAACAAACGGACCCTTAGGCTGCGCTATCACCAGAGGGAGTACGCAAGTTTTAATACATCAAATACAATGCACCATGGATTGTGGGTATTGCTATGTCGTTAATGAAACAAAGAAATTATGGCCAAATGAAAGCAGTTAATAGCAGCAATCCATAAAGAAGAAAGACTTTGTACCCGGCCTCAAGTACCCGGGCGAGGCCCGCCCACTTACGTGTGAGTGCACAAGGGCCAGATACGTGGCCGGGTTTTAAGGGTTTCTCAAGAAGAAAATAACATACAACCTTGTAATGTCTCGAACAAGGGCCAGAGGCTAGTGTGAATCTGGTTCGTCTAGTATCTCTCAAAAGCGGGTACAACAGGGAACTTATATAACTCGTTTCTGTATAGTATAGGGACAAAACCTGGCAGTAAAAAAAAATATTACAATTTTGTAAACTATGGCAAAGAGGCAAAAACACAGTAACGAGCCATAATATGCTAGCAGAAGGGAGACACAAGCATATGGGTCACAAAGGATTACATCAAAAACCATACAAAGAACACAACAATACTTCATTTATATTTGTGTTGAAATGAGAGGCAATAAACAAGGATACGAAAGGATAACCAATAATAGGGAGACAACCACACTAGTAATGATTCAACAACAGTTGGCTATAAACCCTAGGCCACATAGTAGGCTTTTATTAATTACATGAAAGTACAGACAACTTGGAAATAAAAAAGACAATTATTCAAAGAAATCAAAGCGAAGCCTGCAATGACAACAGCATGAGCAGCAGCAATAATCAGTTGTAGCAGAGAAGATTAGCGACAAGAAAGCAACAAGTGTTGTGAGACAAAAATCAACAGCAACGGCAGCCACCGCCATCAGCGGCAACAGAGTCTGATTGGTCCATCTGCATCAGATTCGCAGGTCCATTGCACCTGAAGCATCAAACAGATGAAACCCCCCAAAATTCAAACTGGGTAGGACACAGGATCTGTGTTGACAGGGCTAGCAGAGATCCAGACCACGTAGCAAACCACTACTAATGAGTTCAGCACACGGCCTCATATGACACCTTGCCTTCCATTAAAACAATTGTGAACCACTTTACTGCACTCTGTCTAATATTTCCGTCCAATACGGAAAGATCTTGCATTCCACATCTAATGGTACTCGTCTTCTTGTCTAGAATAGCATCTTATGCTAACAATTTCTCCCAGTCAATTACCAAGTCCTATACTGATGGTAGAGTCCCGCATCAAGAAGAGAGAGAAAGGGGAAGGTCGTCAAAATCTCATCGGAAAGAGGGATAAGAGATAGGAGTGTAGGCTTCACACATTCTCTTTCGTAGGACCACCTTGGTGCTTCTCACACGGGGGGCTTCACATCCAAACACAAACTCCATTTTCGGAGGCACTCACAAAAACTCAAAAAATTTTCTTCTTTTCTATCTCTCATCCTTAGTTACAAGACTCTATATATAGACTTCAAAACAAAGAGACTTTTCATACGAAGACACCTAATAAAGACCTTACTTAAGACTTAGGAAACCCAAAGGACTTAAACTTAACTATTTAATGACCTTAGGAATTTGTAAAGGCAAATAAAGTTACAATCATTGGGTCTTTTAATAGGTCAAATAAAACATAATAAAGATTTTGATTAAGCCACCCTTCATTTCCCGTCACTCTCTTAGCTCATCACCTAGCATTGATGACTCGAAAGACTTCAAATTCCCAACATTGACAATTAGTGGATCTCCTTATAAGCAGGAAACTCCAGTTGACAAGTGTTCTTGCCAATCTTTCGTAGAATTCTGAAGAGGCCATATCGGATGGGTTTGAGTTTATTGCCTATACCCTTCACCTGCTCTTTTCCAAGATGCAACCAAGCAAGATCACTAACTTGGAAATTACCTTCAGTCCTATCCTGGTCATGTTGCCCATTGTACTTCTATTGGGTTCTTTACAATTGTTACTCCACCTCACTATGCACTCGCTAAATGTCTTTCAGGAATCTTTGAGTTTTGACTAAGTAACTTTACGTCCTAGCAATCTGAGGTGTAATTGTACGGTGAATTCTATGTTAAAAGGGCTTTGTGGAAGATAGCATAGACACATCCCATAGGGTGACTTTTTGTCAAACTGTGCACTACTCAATCAAAGGCAAATTGCAAGTAGGCAAACTCTCATCCCAAATCTTTGGATGTCAACCATTGTAACCTGGTAGAAAATTACACAATAGTCCAGTTGACAACTTTAGTTTGTCTGTCGATTTAAGGATGGAAGGTTATGTCTTATTTGCAACTTTGTGCCCATCATGGACCATAATGATCTCAAAAAATTGCTTAGACAATGGTTATTAGGATCAGAGACAATCGAGCTCGGCAACCCAAAGTGTGTCGAAACGTGTTTGAAGAATAGTTGTGCCACATCGTCTCCAATGATCGTCTTCTTGCATGGCACGAGCATCACCATCTTTAAAAATCTGTCGACCACCATAAATAAGTAGTCATGTCCCAGTTGTGTCCTTACGAGGCCTCCTCGAAAGTCCATGAAAATGCTCTCCCACGGACGTGTCGGAATCGATAGGGATGTGTACAACCCCAACTTCCAATTAGCAGGTTTAGATATGCTATCTTGGTACACAGTCTCTCACGAACAGAGCCACATCTTGCTGCATCTATGGCCAGTAGACATAGAGTTACAAGTTTTGTAGTGTCTCCCTGAAATTTTCAATTACTTTTGAGGTGTGTGCCTCCCTCATGTACATGACTCGATTGGTAGCTTCTGGCACATATAGTTGTGCATCTTTGTATAAGAGCCCACCTCATAAGGCAAACTCAGTGGCGGTTCTCCCTTCAACATCTGCCAATGCTCCCCAAAACATAGAGTCTTCAACATACAAGTTGGTGTACTCATAGAAACTTGACTTCACATGCATAAATAAAGACAAGCAAAGGGCCGCAATTGGAGGACGTGATAACTTGTCTGCCAATTTATTTTGGACATCTTTTCTTGTATTTGATCACTAAGTTGTTTGTCAAAAAAAAAAAATCACTAAGTTGAATAGCTACAGGTACGTCATCCATTTTTATGTGACGAGCCTGTTGCAACTTTAATTGGGAATGCAGGGCTGATATGCACCATTGTCTCCTTTCCTAGGAGGTATACACGCCAATGTTTCACTGTCTAGTGTAGGGCTAAAAGTTCCTTGTCATATGTTGGATAATTCTTTTGGGCTCCTTGGAATATCTCTTAATGGTATGCTACAGGTTGACATCTTGCATTAAGATGGCTCCTATAACATATATTAATGCATCTGCTTTGAGCTAAAAGAGTCTATAAATTAGGCAACGCAAAAACTGGTGCCTCACTTATCTTCCTCTTCAACAAAAGAAATATGTCCTCGTGTTCCTGAATCACCAATGGTAAGATTGCTCCTTTAATTTTGTTTATTGGCATTTCTGAATAAAAGAAAGAAAAGACAAGAAAACAGGCTGCAATTTGTTCTATCAGGGCAAAATCTTCTGCTGCTCCTCACTGGAAAGCTCCCTGCAAAAATGCATTCTAAACCACAAGCCCCTGCTTGTTCTATCTGCAGACTGCAGGAGCTCCTGCAAAAATGACTTTTGAGGCCAGCTCAGTGTCTTGTTCCCAATCACTTTTCAAAGCTGAATTACCAAGTTTGGATGTTAGCACACCCCATTCTTTCACGGCCACTTTTGCCTTTCCATTCATATCTCACCTCCCACAAGAAAGGCTCTCTGAAAATGTAAGTTTCAAATCTTTGGCATGAGGCTACTTCAGTAAAAGTGAAGTGTCCATTGGGACCTCTGATGGAATCCAACATTAAGAAGCAGACAGGGAACAATTCACAGATGACAGAAAGGGAAATTATAATGCACGCAGACAAGTCTGAGGACAGGAAAGCTTCCTCCATGTTGCCTCATAGGAATATTGCATTATTGCTAAATTTTAAGCTCTGTTCAGATATCCAGCTCTTGGAAGCAGTCAGTGCTACTAATCTTCAGCAATAGGAGCGTTCTAATTGAATGAGATGCTAGTAGCCATGGAAGCAAGATGTAATGCAACAAGAACTTTCTCAGCGGAAACCTGAATACACGAAGGATTGTCAAAATTACCTAGTTCCATAGAGTCTGAGAACCTAAAATGAAAGTATCCAGGTCAGTGTCTCAACCATGGAGCACATTATCAGCAATCCAACTAGAACAAAACTTCAATTTATTACAGTGAACCCATCAAAAGAAAACAACCCAAACATAAATGCAATATGCAACTGTAAAAAGCCAAATGCATCTCTTAAACTTATAGCATTAGCTCAAATTGATTATGATCAGATAAATACAAACAATATGGATGCCTGAAAGATTTGAAGAAACTTGCAAACAAAATAGCAACATAATAAAATCCCACATGGAATAGTAAATAGGGCGAAACATCTGCAACATCTCCACTAGACTGACCCATCCAAACCTCGGCAATATGCGAATCAACTCCAGAAGAGACAACCGATGCAAATGCAAGGCCTGCTGTTTAACACACAAAAACAATTAGCTGTTTCCCCGCGTAACCAACCCACAGAAACCAGAGGTGAAACCAGAGCGGAAAAATCTCCGAAGAAATGATGCAATTGGAGGGTTCTCCATCTCGTACTGGCTCTCCCGCTGGATGTAGAAGATGGGTGCAACCGAAACCTAATGAAGCCGCCGGGATCGCAGTTAGAGGGATTCCAGCGCTCTGTTTGCCCTTCCGCCGCGGCGTTTATTCCCACACCATCCGCCACACGGCCGCTTACCCTGATCGTGACGGATCAAGGGCGAGATGGACAGCGGGAACGGCGCTTTCTTGTTCAGTATTCGTCCCTTTTTTAAATGTATCGATCGGTTCTGTGTCCGGATCTTCTCAGAACGCAGAAGAATCGGATTCCATAAAGAGAAATGTTTATTGTACTTTTATATTGTACTTTAAATACAATGTGATTTAAGGTCCATGTGATATCTAACAATTGGATGTTCATTTTATCACTCCTCATGTGAGGAGTGCCACATAGACCTTATGCCTAATCACATTGAGTGCAATAAATCTTTCTCTTCCATAAATTGTTAATGGGGTGAGGGAATTTGAGGGGGGTTGTTTATATTTTATGAAAAAAATAAATTAAAACGTAATAAAATTTTATTTTTTTATAAAACCCCCACTAATATTTATAGAGTTCGATCTTCTCATATATTGAGACACGGAAGAAGTTATGCTAATGTTGTTAATCTCCATGGGAGAGGAGGTGTGCTAGTTAGACCGCGATGTCATCTCTAGCATAGCTGCAAAAAACATTTGAAAAATTGATTATTCGATCCGATAAAAATTATAAGATTTTACAACTTATTTTACTATTCATAGTAAAAATTTTGCACGAAGGTGTTCTATCTTGTATCTTGATTGGAAAGAAAATATTTTATTTGTAAGGGTTGTGTATCTACCTTATCCTAGATGAGTTCGTGTGTAACTCTTTACGGTGTTTTTGTAAGGAATCGTTCGGGGCGCAGCGGAAACGCGATTTCCACAGATAGATATCGTTGCCGGCGGTCGGATCGAACACAAAACGGTAAACCACGCACAGGCAGATCTCATCTTTACCATTGCGGGGTTGCGTAACTCCCGAATCTGGGGAGGAGGTGGCGCAGGAGGCGCCGGTGCTTCAAGCCGTTCAAGTGTCCGGCCTCTAGACGTATCCACGCGAGCTCCGGACACAGACGGATCTCCTCGTTCTCCACGCGTCTCCCGGATCTCAGCTCCACCATGTGCCGAAGAGAGGAGAGAAAGGGTGGGGGGGCGCCCTGGGAGAGAGAGAGGAGGGGGGCGGCCAGGGTTAAGCCTGGAGCTTGGCCCAGGGTTTAACTCTCACGTATTTTTATAGACACCGCGTATTTTCATAAAATCCAGTCATTGTCTATAAAGAACACCTTGTCCAGTCTGCTCGGAACTCTTATGCGTGTGACCCTCTAGGCCCAACTGCTAGTCCGGTTTTCAGCCCATTAATCAATAACTCAATACTCTTTATTGACTTATGGTAATTAATTAACATCTCATATTAATTAATCACACAATCAATTATCGTCTCACGATATTGACCGAGCTTCCAATCAAGTTGGTGCCAACACCACTTGATCCTGGAAAGCATTGGGGTTCAGCAACCCATTCAAGGAACCTTTTGTATCATCAGTTACCACGTGACTATAATCCTTCGCTCGTACAATGCTCCCGAGTGCACTTAGGGTATGGTCAACTGTCAAACCCTAATGTTGTACTCACTTGGTTTAGATGTCGCATAACAATATCAGAAAACTCCTTTTCTGATAAGTAGTCTTGCCCTGGCCAGGGACTATCAGCATCCTTCCGTAGAGCATTCACTCTCCTATTACCGAGAGCGAGCGATCCCATATTGACCACACAATCACCTTCGAAGGTATTCCGCTAGATCCGATCACTTAACTGATTAGACCTCATGGCTAGAGATCTATAAGTCAAGGTCAAAACCCAGAAGTCCACCAACAAGGTGTCCTTGGTGTCTCAGTTATAAGGACCAATCACGCCACTGTGACAATGAATCTAGCTGGTTGACAGTAAGGTAATATTACCATCCAGCGATTCATAACGGATCAGTTCAGTGAACTCATTCTCCAATGAGTACCTATAGATTCACCTTAGTGTCTCCACACAAGTGACTATGAGACCAGTCACCCTCATCATATGAGCAGGTGCAACCTGTACTAGTCTAACCGGATATCCGATGTCCTTCTCGAATATCCTCCGACTAGGAACAATTAAGAATATACGTTTAAAGGATATCAATCTCATTGTTATGATCTCATCATAATTAATATCCATTGCGCATATTCATGGACTTCATAATGAAACGATAAACGAATTATACATAATGAATATAAAAGCCTTATTATTATTATCAAAGAACAAGATTGTACAAGTTATGATTGGCTTGAGGACATCCATAACTAACAATCTCCCACTTGGACTAAAGCCAATCACCTTTAAGCCTTAAACCCATAGACTCTAGGTGGCGCTCAAACATAATTTAAGACAGAGGCTTCGTCAATGGATCTGCAATGTTGTCGACTGAAGGAACTCTTTCCACCAGTACATCTCCTCTAGTGATTATCTCCCTGATCAGGTGAAATCGCCTCAGAATGTGCTTCGACTTCTGATGAGACCGCAGCTCTTTCGCTTGCGCAATGGCCCCATTGTTGTCACACAGCAATGTGATTGGATCAGAGTCACCTGGCACCACACCAAGTCGGTGATGAACTTCTTCATCACACTGCCTCCTTGGCGGCTTCAGCTGCAGCAATGTACTCAGCTTCTGTCGTCGAGTCTGCAGTGGTTTCTTGCTTGGAACTCTTCCAGCTCACTGCACCCCCATTCAAAGTGAACACAAACCCGATGTAGACTTGCTATCATCTGGTCTGACTGGAAACTCGAGTCAGTATATGCCCGAAGTTTCAAGTCCCCTCCTCCATAGACCAGAAATATATCCTTAGTTCTTCAACAAGTACTTAAGATACACATTTCACAGCCATCCAGTGTGTTTCACCTGGATTTGCCTGATATCTGCTCGTAACACTTAGAGCAAATGCCACATCAGGTCTTGTACATAGTACACATACATGATAGACCCTATAGCCGAGGCATAGGGGACTCTATCCATGGCTTCCCTCTCTTCAGGAGTCTTAGGAGACTGCTCCTTAGAGAGAATAATCCATGTCTCATAGGTATGAGACCTCTCTTGGAATTTTCCATGCCAAACCTTTTGATAATGGTATCTATGTACATGGATTGGGTCAAGCCAAGCATCCTCTTAGATCTATCTCTATAGATACGTATTCCAATACGTAGGATGCTTCTCCCAAATCCTTCATGGAGAAGTTCTTTGACAACCAACCTTTACTGATGATAACATCCCTACATCATTCCCAATGAGTAAGATGTCATCAACGTAAAGTACGAGAAAAGTGATAGCACTCCCACTGATTTTCTTATACACACATGGTTCATCTTCATTCTTAATGAAGTCATAAGATTTGATAGTCTCATCAAACCTTATGTTCCAACTACGAGAAGCTTGCTTCAATCCATAGATGAATCTTTGAAGCTTGCATACTTTGTCTGGACACTCTTTGGATGTAAAACCCTCAGGTTGTATCATATACACTTCCTCTCAATGTTCCATTAAGGAAAGCGTTTTTACATCCATCTGCCAGATCTCGTAATCAAAGTATGCAGCAATGGCAAGAAGAATTCTGATCGACTTTATCATAGCAACTGGTGAGAAAGTTTCGTCATAATCAATTCCTTGCCTTTGACGATACCCCTTTGCCACCAACCTTGCCTTATAAGTGTCGATGTCCATCTGCACAGATCTTTCTCTTAAAGATCCACTTGCACCCAATAGGTACAATACCTTCGGGCAAGTCTACCAAGTTCTAAACTTGGTTGGTGTACATGGACTGCATCTCAGAATTCATCGCATCTCGCCATTTCCCTGACTGAGGACAATCAACAGCCTCTTGGTAGGTCTTTGGATCATCATCCTCATCATAAGACATGCCTTCACTGATATGTCCAACATATCTTTCAGGCTGTCTAGGTACTCTACCAGACCTACGCTGAATGTGTGTATATTCCTGAACAGGTTCCGGAACCGATGTTTCAACTGGTGGACTTTGCACAATCTGTGGATCTAGAACCTCTTCTAGATCTACTTTACTCCACTACCTCTTGGGTAAGGTACTCCTCTTCCAAGAAGACAGCTCTCCTGGCGACAAACACTCTTTGTTCACAAGGATGGTAAAAGTAGTACCCAAACGTTTCTTTTGGGTATCCAACAAACCTGCACTTATCGGTTCTGGATTCCAGTTTATCTGGGTCATGTCTCCTCACGTGGGCAGGACAGCCCCAGATTTTAACATGTTTAAAATCAAGCTTTCTACCCTTCCATATCTCATATGGAGTGGAAGACACAGATTTACTGGGAACCCTGTTCAGCAGATATGACGCTGACTCTAGCGCATATCCCCATAAGGAAACTGGTAACTGTGAACGGCTCATCATAGATCGTACCATGTCCAACAAGGTCCGATTTCTCCTTTCCGATACACCATTCATCTGTGGTGTATAGGGAGGAGTCCATTGAGAAAGGATACCATTGTTCTTTAAGAATTGTGTGAACTCTGTACTTAAGTATTCACCTCCTCGGTCTGACCGTAGGATTTTAATACTCTTTCCAGTTTGCTTCTCAACTTCATTCTTAAATTCTTGGAATTTCCCAAAGGCTTCAGATTGTACTTCATTAAGTAAACAATCCGAACCTTGAGTAGTCATCCGTGAATGTAATGAAGTATGAGTAGCCACCCTTGGCTTGGGTAGACATTGGACCACATACATCCTAATGTATTAGTTCCAATATGTCCTTGGCCCTATTCCATGTCCACTAAATGGAGATTTGGTCAACTTACCCATTAAACAAGATTCACAAGTTGCATATGATTCATAATCAAATGGATCTAAGTATCCATTCTTATGCAACTTTTGAAGCCTATTCTCGCCAATGTGACCAAGCCTACAATGCCACAAGTAGGCAGTGTTCACACTATTCTTACTTCTCTTAGGAGAAACATCAACATGGAGATTTGCATAAGAAACATTAAGTAGATACAAACCATTTACCAAATTTGCTAAAGCAACTAGTTATTTCTCAAATAAACTGAACAACTATTGTTCTCAATGGTAAACTTGTATCCAACTCTGTCTAATCAAGAAACAGAAACAATGTTCTTATAATGCTAGGCACAAAGTAGCAATCATCTAATGAAAGTAAATCTCCTGAGGGTAACTTGAGCTTCACTGTCCCCACAGTAAGTGCAGCAACACTTGCGCCGTTTCCAAGCCTCAAGTTCACCTCACCCTTGCTCAGCTTCCTTCTACTTGTCAACAATTGCATATCATTGCAGACATGAGAAGTACATCTAGTGTCTAAAACCGAAGATGTAGAATCTCTAAAGACAAGTGAAGATCTATCATATAGATACCTGAAGCTTCACCAAGCTTCTGCTTCTCCTGAGCCTTCATTGCAAGGTAGTCCTTGCAATTTCTTTTCCAGTGCCCCTTTTTCTTGCAGTGGAAGCACTCGCCCTTTTCTTCTCCTTTGCTTATGTCCTTCTTTTGTTTCTGCTTAGACTGCTTCTTTGCATTGTCTTTCTTAAAGGCTTGCCCTGCTCTCCTCTTCTTGTTGGACTTTCCAACCATGAAGAACAGTGGGCTTTTCTTCTTAAGGCTGCCCTCAGCAGTCTTCAGCATGTTTAGCATCTCAACTAAACTCACCTTCCAGACATAGGCAATGCGCTCAGACCTGAGGACAATCTTCAGGTTCTTGAGCCATTCCGAGTAGTTCGGGCCTGTCAATTTGTTGGCATCCAATATGCCACAGAGTGGGTTACCGACGACATTTTTGCCTATAAAGGAAATGTAATACAACTAGCAGATGTTCATAATAATAATTAAATCTAGATTAGGACTTTAATCAAGATTAGCTCCCACTATTTTCCGGCAGACTGTAACCCTCAGATATACAGAATGGGAGACACCGACGGTCTCCTAGGGGGATCGGAATCTCACAGACTCATAGCATGATCTTGTGGATAGCACAACAAACCATACTATGATCTGAAGCGGTCAACCCTTGACACTTGCAACTCTTGCAATATCCGATCTTATTTTGGCCCCTGAATTATAATGACCTTGTGGATAGCACAACAAGTCATTAAATCCAGTCTAAGCAATACCATCATTACGTAACGAGCATAGATTTGGATGTAGCCCTTGTGGATAGCACAACAAAGCTACCGGTCCTCTACCCTTTAAGGCATCATCATGCCATAGTTTTAGTCTGTCATTAGACTTGACAAGCCTTGTGGATAGCACAACAAACTTGCCCGATCTAATGGCAATCCTAAAACTATAATGATGGAAGGCCACGTAATTCATTTTAATAATTACGCTACGGCTTAAAGTTGAACGAGGAGGGATTTTGACATATTTTATCTTGGTCTCTATATCTGCGTGCTATTGATATATAGAATTTGGAATATCATATATTTAATTATATATACCCAGCACATTCCACACATATCATATACATGAAGAAAAATGATGGATGATCATGGACTTTAACCTAGAGTGGCATTACCAGAGCCAGTTGGTAATCCACAAATATGGAGAACAAATGGCAGCCCCGCATCTGATGCTTTAGCTTGATGTAACTTTATCTCCAGCAAGGTCCTGCATGGTACTCTCCTCCATCTCCGCCAATCCGCTTCTTAAAATTACAAGTAATATTTAAATTGGGCACGTAGGCCCATAAATGTACATCAGATAATAATAAGAAACCTTAAACAAGTCAAGGGGATACATAATAAGAGGGAGATAGAATGTACAACCCGGATTCAATGGAGGGAAAGAGGGAGGTACGCAGTCCTCATAAATTACATCGTTTGCCATTAACCATAACAATCATCACATGATATCTAAGTCCATGACCATCCATCCACACACATCACATGCATCAACAAGCAATTATCACATAATTACTTCTGAAATATTTTTATTTCAAAAATATAATAATTATATTTTAAAAACCATTTAACTAAACATTTAGCTAACATGGATAACATCTAAACAACTTAGATAAATGCCATTCACCGTTACTGCATGAATCCGTCAAAATTACAGTTAATAATTTCACAAGAATCACATTTTTAATAATTAACATGCTTTAATTAGATGGTAGGAAATAACTAAAACAATTTTAGATTTTCCTTAAACTAATTAAGCAATGGGTCAAACATATGAAAAAAATTTACAGAGAGTTAAAACATTTTTAAAACTCTTAAAAACAATTTTTCATGATTTTCTGGGATTTTAAAAATTTTTTCTGATTTTTAAACAATTTAAAACTTTTAAAAATGGGAAAAAGGGGGGAAGGGGGGCGGACCGGATCGGATCCGGTGCGGGCGGATCCGGCCGCCCGGGACCCGCGGGGGTCCGCCCGCTACTTACCGCGGGCGGACCCGCACGCGGCCCGCGGGGGACCTGCGCGGGGCACCCCCGCCGCCCGATAGGCCGCGGCGGCTGGGAAACCCTAGCCGCCGCCCCCCACCGGGCAGCACCGGTAGGGCGCGGCCCTGCCGCCCTCCGCGCCGCCTCCGGCGGCCGCGGACGGTGCCGGCGGTGCCGGAAGCCGCCGCCTCTGCCCCTACCAACCCAGAAAACCCCGAAAAACCCAAAAAAGCAGAAAACGCCCCTTTCTTGGACTGTCCAAGAAGCATGGCGGCGGCATATTGCAAGGGGTCGTGTGGCCTCTACAGAGGGCCAAACAACGCCACAAGAGGTTCTTCGGGAAGCCCTTGGTACAAGGAACGATTTCCATGTACCAAACACAAAGTGCACATCTCATGTGCGACCCAAGAGCGAAGTAAAATTGGCGATTCATGCATAACGCGAACCGACGAAAAACACATGAAATGACGATCATGCGACGCCGATACCGACCGGGCCAGCAACCTGGCTTTGATACCACTGTAAGGAATCGTTCGGGGCGCAGCGGAAACGCGATTTCCACAGATAGATATCGTTGCTGGCGGTCGGATCGAAACAAAACGGTAAACCACGCACAGGCAGATCTCATCTTTACCTTTGCGGGGTTGTGTAACTCCCAAATCCGGGGAGGAGGTGGCGCCGGTGCTTCAAGCCGTTCAAGTGTCCGGCCTCTAGACGTATCCACGCGAGCTCCGGACGTAGACGGGATCTCCTCGTTCTCCACGCATCTCCCGGATCTCAGCTCCACCATGTGCCGAAGAGAGGAGAGAGAGGGTGGGGGGGCGCCCTGGGAGAGAGAGAGGAGGGGGGCGGCCAGGGTTAAGCCTGGAGCTTGGCCCAGGGTTTAACTCTCAGCGTATTTTTATAGACACCACGGTTTTTCATAAAAACCCAGTCATTGTCTATAAAGAACACCTTGCCCAGTCTGCTCAGAACTCTTATGCGTGTGACCCTCTAGGCCCAACTGCTAGTCCAGTTTTCAGCCCATTAAGCTCAATAACTCTTTATTGACTTATGGTAATTAATTAACATCTCATTAATTAATCACACAATCAATTATCGTCTCACGATAATTGACAGGGCTTCCAATCAAGTTGGGTGCCAAGCAACACCACTTGATCCTGGAAAGCATTGGGGTTCAGCAACCCATTCAAGGAACCTTTTGTATCATCAGTTACCACGTGACTATAATCCTTCGCTCGTACAATGTTCCGAGTGCACTTAGGGTATGGTCAACTGTCAAACCCTAATGTGTGTACTCACTTGGTTTAGATGTCGCATAACAATATCAGAAAACTCCTTTTCTGATAAGTAGTCTTGCCCTGGCCAGGGACTATCAGGCATCCTTCCGTAGAGCATTCACTCTCCTATTACCGAGAGCGAGCGATCCCATATTGACCACACAATCACCTTCGAAGATATTCCGCTAGATCCGATCACTTAACTGATAAAGGCAGCGTTTGGTAACCAAGGTTAAAAAGTGAAAAGCGGTAAAACCGAATCGGCCATGTGACAGCCAGCGCGAGGCTTTGCCTCGTCGGCCAGCGCCCCATGGCGTGGGCGACGAGGTGTACAAAAGAAAAAAAAAAATTGACAAATTCCTCACAGCGCGACCCTCTCTCTGTCTCTCTCCTATTTCCCTAGAATTTTACAAAAGCGGAGGTGAACCCGCTTTTCCCCACCGAGGAGAGAGAGGTTACATCTCTCTATCTCTCTCCTCCTTCACAAATCTGTTGTTCACGCAAACCATAGTAGGCCAGCCCTGTTTGGAATCGCAGTGGATTTTGTCAGCGTTTGCAGGATAAAATTTTTCTAAACTCGTTTCCAAACAATGCCTAAGACCTCATGGCTAGAGTTCTATAAGTCAAGGTCAAAACCCAGAAGTCCACCAACAAGGTGTCCTTGGGTCTAGGTCTAAGGACCAATCACGCCACTGTGACAATGAATCTAGCTGGTTGACAGTAAGGTAATATACCATCCAGCGATTCATAACGGATCAGTTCAGTGAACTCATTCTCCAATGAGCACCTACAGATTCACCTTAGTGTCTCCACATAAGTGAATGAGACCAGTCACCCTCATCATATGAGCAGGTGCAACCTGTACTAGTCTAACCGGATATCCGATGTCCTTCTCGAATATCCTCCGACTAGGAACAATTAAGAATATACGTTTAAAGGATATCAATCTCATGTTATGATCTCATCATAATTAATATCCAGTGGCATATTCATGGACTTCATAATGAAACGATAAAAGAATTAACAGAATAAATATAAAAGTCTTATTATTATATCAAAGAACAAGATTGTACAAATTATGATTGGCTGAGGACATCCATAACTAACAGTTTTTGCTCTGTTATGGGTTTGAGACTCTCTCTCATGAATAGAGTTTTACGCTCCAGTTATGTAAAAAAAAAAGGATATTCACAGCCAAACAAATCAGATTCAAATATATATGATAAAATATCAAAATCGCATAAGAAAATAACATCGATTATCATTTTTTTGAATTTGATAATATATTATATTAGATATTATAGAATATATCCAATTATCTTATTTCGATCTAATTTTTCAAATATGTTCATATTTAATACTATTCAATTTTTTATAATTAAAAAAATAGATTGGGATACGAAAATTATTATTTTATGTCTAATTTAGAGTTCAATATTTCCTGTTAATTCTTTTCGGATTCGAAATCACTTTTGTATTCGACTCCGACTTATTAACACTTCTAATCTCTAGACATGATAGAGATGTATGAGATAATCAGTGGGACCTTACTCTAATACTACAAGTGCATGATTAGCTTTGGACATGGTCATCCTTTTAATAATATTGAGGTGGGTCTTACCACGGTTTATGAGGTCGATAACTTAATCTTGTTGAATGGAGAGTCGTTCGAGTACAACAAGTCTAGGGAGTTGATTTCACTTGCTTTGAGTTGATTGTCAATGATTTATAGAGTTGAAGAAAATAAATTCTAAAAATTTGAACTCATACTTTTCCTTCTACATAGATTTGTCGTAAGGGGTGGGACAATGGCTAGGTGTGTTGCCCCCATCTCTCGCCCTTATAAGTGGAGTGAGTACGTTTTCTTGAGAATCTCTCTCTTCACCTCAAGTTCCGTCATCTCTTATTTGGGATGACCTTTTTTTTTGTTATCGTAAAAATATTAAACAAAATGTGCTAGAAAAGGACATATGCGCTTCTATATATAAATAAACTTAAAATTCACATGATAATCTTGCTATCTTACGCAGGCTCTGCCCCCTTAATCGGCCAATTAAATCATCACTTTTACCTCCCTAACAACCCTATATATATATTCTTACGCGTCAGCATGAACTTCAACCAAATAAATGCCCAACATAAAGATACATACAAATGTAAAGGGTTTAAGTAGATCATAAAGAAAATACTTATTATAAGATCGCTCTTACAATAAATCAGGATTTGTCGTGTAGTTGTGATACGGCTATATCGTATTGTGTCGGTGATTTGCGAGTCTCGCTAGTGTGGTACAATAAATTGTCGATCAAAAATTTTTTTTATCGATAGATCGATTTTTGTCAATGTAACGTCTAAAATTCATAATTTATTTAATCAAAAATTAGTTTATTGACTTGATTTTTTGACCGATCGATCGATACGGTACAAACTGTACCGTGTCACAGAAAATCTGATACGTGCAATACATGTGGTACGACCAACCTTGTAATAAATAGATTATGAAAAAGTAATCTTTTTAGATATGATAGCACCTAAAAAGTATTGTATTTTAGTACTTGCAACTAATATGAGTATTTTCTTTCAATCTAATTTATTATTGTAAAAAAAACTACTATAAATATCTCTCAGATCACAAATAATGTTTATAGAGAGTGAATTCGGCACATTATGGTGCGTAATAAATGTCCAACTATTTAGTATATTCTCATATGATTAGTTTATTTAAGATAAGAAAATTTAGAAGATAAAAAATATTTATTAATAAACTGAAAGAGAATTAGAATCATTGATTAAAAATTTATAAATCATATTATTCTATTTTAATAGATCACAAAAAATAAAAACACAATCATATATATTTATTTTACGCATGCAAAAATTACATATTCGAAAGACATGGAGTGAGTCGACCAATCAAAACCTTACATAGTAAATGAGTGTTGCCGCTCGATATTGTGTTCGTTATATTGGGTGCTATCGCTTTGACTGTACCTTTGATTTTGGTCTTCCTATGTATCTGGCAGTCACTTATGTATTTAAGTATTTATTGGACTCAGTAAATTTAAAATATGTGAATTGATAATTTTAAAAAGAAAGTCATATTTGAACCCAAATATCTCAAAATTCCTTCTAAATTTGAATATGTTTCTCGTGATAATATATAATTCATAAGAAAAGTTTAATGTGCCGTGTTGTAGTCAAGGTTCGCCGTACCGACCGGATCGACCGTACCGTATTCTCCGTGGTACGGTACGTATCGAATCGTACCGTACCGTTGAGATACGTGAAAAATTGACATGTTGTGTTGAAACTCATTCTGTACTTTGTAAAACCATTCAAATAATGTCATTTGTATTGAATTTTAGCTATAAACTAATGTAATAGTTTTACAAATTATGATGATTTTAGTTTAATTTTTAAAATTTATTTTACACTGGTAAAAAATCACCCGGAAAATAGTTGCATCGGCTTAATATCGAAATCCGTATGTCAACAATTCTGGATATTTACAATTCTGATATCACCATATTTTTTTAAAAATTATGGTGTTCTCAAAATTTATTTTCGTTACAGTTTTTTGATGTCGCCTTGTCGGAGCGCGCACTTTTGAGTATGGCATTGGGCTATCATTTATTAATGTTAATTAATCCTAGATATTAATAAAATTACTATAATTTGTATCATCTCTTAATTAGTTTATGTTTGAAATTTTATCTCAATTAGACACTAATTAGACCACTTAAGTGCAGACAGAGTTTGTCGCAGTACGACGAACTCTCTGTGCGCGTACTTCAACGGGACGGCATTTGGTTTCGAAAAAAATCAAATATGAGTCATCATAATTACTAGAAAAATATACTGATTATAAAAATATAAATATCATGAGTTATTGATGCATAGATGTAGAGATTAGGTCGACCTAATGATTTTTGGGACAGTTTTTTACTTGACAAAAAATTAATTTAAAAAATTAAACTAAAATTATTACAATTTGTATCACATATTAATTAGCTTATGTTTGAAATTTCATCTCAATTAACACCATTAGATCCCTTAAATGTTGAGATTAAGTCGATTTACTAATTTTTGAGATAATTTTTACTTGATAAAAAATAATTAAAAAATTAACTAAAATTACTATAATTTGTATCATCTCTTAATTATCATATTTAATTTTTATCTTAATTGAACATCATTTACATCATTTTATATACCTAATATAAAAAAATTATGAAAAAAAATAACCCGGGTCACCCCATTGGGGTGACCCGACCGTGCCCGGTGCCGCTGGCGCCCGGGCACGTACGGTACGCCCGTGCCGCCCCGGTTTGGGCGGCACGGGCGACCATTCTGTAGTGGTTGTTTTTTTGGGAACGCACCCTGAGTTTTGAAACTTTTCCTCCGCCTTGGCCCCTCCCCGATCTCCCTTCCCTTCGGCTCAAAAAAAAAAGTTTAATGCACTTATCTAACTATATTTTTTATATTTGATAGTGATGTAGCAACTTACCGTAACGTCAAGTTAGATGTCACGCGAGTTATCAAGTGGGAAGGGAGTAATGGACGGTATCCAATGGTGGCAGTAGCCAACGACGATCTACGATTGGTCGATGATTGACGATTAGGTTTTTAATATAACTTTTAGATTTCAAAATATAAATCTTAAATTTTAAAATATAAATTTTCAATTTAAAATATTATTTTTAAAGTTAAAAAATATTGATTACATTTTTAATAATAATTTAGACTCTAAATTATAAATATTAAGTTCTAAAATATAAATTTAAATTCTAACATGATGTCTTTAGATCCTACCACCAAATTCTAATTGTCGCCATTGTTCCTCCGTCCATTAACTCACGTGATGTCATGTTAGGCGTCACATGGACTATCATGTAAGATTTAATGTACTAAAATTTACTTGAGAAGATTTTTGGCACTTTTACTACACTTTGGTCTTTTTTTATTGGATAGGCGCAATATGTTAATAATATACTGAATATGTAGGATCTTAATTTAATAGAGTCTCTAATAATACACTCATAAATTATATTTTTTAATTTAGTGAGATCACTTATGATGAAAAATTACACCTCTATAAAAAAATTTTCAATTCAATGCCGCTGACTGGATAATAAAAGAGACTAAAGTGAACTAAAAATATAATAAAAAAAATACAGTAAAATTCTCTCATTTTTTGTTTTGACTAGGAAAATTTTCTCATCTTTTTTTCTGATAACTCATCCGAACTACAAAAGGTGAATGGATCACGTGCATTGTTGGTCCGTTAACCGTCAAACACATGGAAGTCGACTCGGCTGCCGCCCATGTTGCGGTCCCGCGGCCGGGGGGGACGTTTCAGGAGGATCGGGGACCAGTCCACCAATTATGTGGATCCGGGGGGGGGGGGGGGGGGGGGGGGGGGGGGGGGGTGTGGCCGGCGACCTTTGGCTTCTCCCCTCCAGCCGGATCTTTCGTTTTCTTCCCTCGAAGCAGCGACGAGTAATAAGAATGCCATTCCAGTTCACCTCGCCATCTGTGCCGTTTGGCCACCTTACGTTAGATGTGAATCTAATTGTTCCAAGTCTAATAATTGGAGATCATAAAATGTCTGATTCGGAGATGTTAAATTAGCATTTCCACTTTCTTTGAATCGTTGAAGAATCGATTTATTTTTAACCTTTTCGTTTTGAGTCAACATGAATGGTGGAGCTGTCGTATAATTAACTAGTTCTATGTCCGTGCAATGGACGGAAAGTTTTTAAATTTAAATATTTTTAATATATTAATATATTTAAAAGAAGAATAATAATTTAATAACATTATAAGATACATAAGAAATATATACATTGTTATCATAGATCTCTACCCGTGTGATGTAAATTTTATAGTGGTATTAACCTTAGTTTGTTTATTGCGTTGATCACTAAATTCATATCTTTATTATGTTGTTTGCATTCAAAGATATGGAATCATGAAAAAATAATAATGTTTAGAAAATCATAAGATGAATAGAAAATATTATTTATATAGATTTATAATTTTAAATATAAAAGTTATGTTACTATAAAATGTAAATATCGTGAAGTTTGATTTTAATTATGTTAACTATTTAATAATTAAGGATACTTTATTATTTTTTCTAACTTTCCTATTTATTTATATTTCTGCTTGACATTCTATTTAAATATTTTCTTTTCTTTTTTGTTTATTGTGTTGATCATTAAATTCATAAAGATATTTTAAATAAAAAAATTATTTATAATCCTGATGTAATAATATCTTTATTATGTTGTTTTGCATTCAAAGATATGCAAAACAACATACATTAAAAAAACATATAATGTTTAGAAAATAATAAGATGAATAGAAAAATATTATTTATAAAATGTAAATATGGTGAAGATAGATTTTTACATTGAATGTTTAATATTAGGGATATTTTGTAATATGTTTTCTAGTTTTTCCTATTTATTTATATTTCTGCTTGTCATTCTATTTAAATATTTTTCTTTCTTTTTTGTTCCAATAATATTACGCCACGGTTGCTTATTGCTTTGGTGAATGAATTCATAAAGAAAAAAATTGTTTGCATGTAGTAAAGCAGTCAAGTTATTTGAGAGTATCAAACATTCATAAAGATAAATGTACCAACAAACTAAGGCCAATTGTTAATAAAATTCATCTAAGATTAAGCTTCATAATAAAATGTCAAATCAACTTAACGTGGCATGAAATAAATAAATTAAAACTAATTTTACTTTCACCTAATGAGGATAATTCTAATTATTTTATCAAAAGAACTTATTTTTAATTATTATGCAAAAAGAAATTTACTCTAACACAAAACCAAACCGTAAGGCTTCGTGACAGTAAACTTCATATAAAAGTTAACCACGTGTATGTGTATTTTGAATAGTTTGGATTTAAAAGATAATGTTCTAAATATTTCTGAGTCCTTAGGTAACGATGGAAAAAGGATTCTCCCACACAACCCCTCTTCTTCTCCGGGGTCGACCATTTTCACGGTGCCTACGGTAGAATGTAGGGGGGGGGGGGTACTGGGGGAAAGATAGTGGAGCGAGGACCGAGCCGAGGTTTATATATATTCTAAATTTTTCTTTCTTTTTTGGAAGAGAAACTTAATATGTAGAAGAAGTGGATGAATTACCCAGTCTGCAGTCTACAGTGGAAGACATGGTCCAGCGGAACAGTTGGCAGGCGGAGCGCTTGGCGGGTGGGATTTGAGAGGTCGAGTACGCCATATTTGCGAGCGTAGCAGGCCTTGGAAAGCTCCTTCGGCACCAGATGCAACTCCACGGCGTCACTAATAAGCGCACCCTTGCCTTCGTAGCCATCTCCAGCCACCCCAGCCGCGGGCACCCCACCAGCACCTTCATCCCCTTCCCTCTCGTCCGGATAGCGCACGACCACCACAGGGCACACGCAGTGATGGACGCAGTAGTCGCTGACGCTGCCCAGCTGGCCCTCCTCGCGCGACGTGCCGACCACCCTGGAACCCATGATCACCGCGCTTAGGCCCAGCCGCTCCACCTCCAAGCAAAGCCTCTCCTTCATGTCGTGGGCCTTCACGATGTGGATCTTGAAGGGGATCTGCGTCTCAGCCAGCGGCCGCGCCAAGTCCTGAGCTTTCGTAGTGGTGAACGCGTCGAACTCGTCCTCCAGCTTCTGTTGCTCCTCGTCGGAGCCGGAACCCTCCCCCACGGCAGAGGCTAGGACGTCGACCGCGCCCCAGTCAGCACCGTAGAGGACGCTGGTGGAGAGGATGTGGAGGAGGACCATGGCATCGCCGGGGCGGAGGTAATTCTGCAGCGCCCACTTGACGGCATGAGCACTCTCGTCGCTTTTCCGAAGTGCGGCGCGAACACGCACCCGCTCACGCACGTCCGCCGCAGGAACTTGCAGGCCCCACACCCCCCCCTGCCGCCGCCGCCGCTGCCGCTACTGCCGAGAGTGTACCCCCCGGCTGCATGGTCGTGGCGCCGCATGCTCCTCTCCATTTCTGCTTTCTGTTACAATTCATGTCGTCGTAGGCGGCAGTGACGGAGGCCGTTCTCGCTCTGGCGCGTGAGGAGGCGATGCTCATCTGCGGCAATTCATCCAAGAAGAACAGGAGCAGGCAGGGGTCTTACCGTTGCGAGGAAGGCCTGTAGCAGTGTCCTGCTGTGGTTTGCAGGTGGCATCGCTGCATCTGACTATGTAGTCATATTTGTCGGCGTAGTAGGTCTTGGAGAGCTTCCCTTCTTCTTTGTAGGGCCAGTGCACCATGTTCCGCCTGCACCACGGGGTCGGAGAAGCGCCACCCGATGAGTCGCTTGGCGTCAAACACGGTGTTGCCCGGGTTCATGGCGTCGATGGTGACCTGGTTCTTGGCGGCGTCGCCGATGAGGCGCTCTGTGTCGGTGAAGGCGACGTAGGACGGGGTGGTGCGGTTGCCCTGGTCGTTGGGAATGATCTCCACCCGGTCGTTCTGCCATGCCCCCACTCAGCTGTAGGTGGTGCCCAGGTCGATGCCGACCGCCTTGCCACCGCTCTTCGCCGAGGCCATCGAAGCGTAGTGGAAGACTTCTGTAGAGTTGAACAACTGCCTACAAAAATATGAATACCTCGTATAATGAAACGACGTACGGAGCACAAAAATATTTGAGTGTGGAGAACTGGAGATGTTTACACAGTAGGGGTGGCAGACTAAGAATTTTTGTTTGCCGGAGAGATTAACACGGTAACGGAGAGACACCTAACTGGATAAAGAAGGAAGGTACTTTTTTGGCTAAGTTAGCGGACTTAAATTGGACAATTTTGCCAGAACTTGCTGAAATTTGCAATCTTTCACAAGCAGTTCCTATATATTATATAACCTTCTTCGTATGTTTTGAATGAACTTATATTTCTTTAGAAAGAATTTTTTGTCATGCCTGCGTGTGTTGGTTAGACTGGAGATCTAGAGAGGTTGTGTGAGGGATGTGAGAACGAAGAAGGGATTTCTCTTTCCTTTTTTTCGGTATTAAATTGTATAGTTTCATATATTATCTTTCCTTGTTACACTATATACAAAATAGCTTAGACAATCTTCACAAGCTATATTATATAACCTTCTTCGTATGTTTTGAAGGAACTTATATTTTTTTACAAAGAATTTTTTGTCATGCCTGCGTGTTGGTTAGACTGGAGAGAGAGGTTGTGTGAGGGATGTGAGAACGAAGAAGGGATTTCTCTTTCCTTTTTTATCGGTATTAAATTGGATAGTTTCACATATTATCTTTCCTTGTTACACTATATACAAAATAGGCTTAGACAATGCTTAGAAAGTACAGTGTTTGCAAAGTTTTTCACAGAAGTTCTAAAAAATTTTAAACGTAGGACAACTATGCCAAGTTTTACATGTCATATACAAAATAGGCTTAGACAATGTTTAGAAAGTACAGTGTTTGCAAAGTTTTTCACAGAAGTTTTAAAAAATTTTAAATGTAGTACGACTATGCCAAGTTTTGCAGGCCATTATTAATAAATACATTTTAATGGAAAGTTGAGATTTTGGCACAGTACAATAGTGTCAAGTTTTGTGCTCTTATCTTTTGACAGTACAGTTGTATTAAACGATGGGAAGTGTATGGAGAGTAGTAGTACCGCATGTATCTTATTTTGCTATGTTTTGGCAGTACATAAATAGTAGTTTTGCTAATTAGATTTTTAAATATTATTTGGTAGGAGTAGAATTGTTTCTGTGCTGCCACCACCAAGACTGAGTGGCTACCAAAAGAAAAGAGGAAGCTACATATCTCAGTTTAGGCTGGAAACAAAAAATCTGGTGCTGCCAAGTGTACTCTTAAGACTGAGTTTTAGTATAATAGTATAGAAGAGTGAGTTGCACTTTAAGTCCTTCTACATTAGGCAACTATACCTTTAAAATTTGATTCTAATTCAAATTTGCATCTATTTAGTTAAATAATTATCAAATAAAATATCCGACGAATAATTTAATCAAATATCAAATAACCAATTATTAATTGAATATCTGTCCGTATTATCCGATCTAATATAAATACGAGTTCTTTTGATATTATTTCTATTATCACTTTAGGTGGCACTTATTTGTTAGCTAATAATTATAATTTATTATAAATTTTTAGTTTATTATATATATATTATTTAAAATTTTAAAAATATAAACAATAACAATTTTTATACCTAATCGGATAATCAGATATATCAGAATCGAATAATATTTAGCTATCTGATTAGGTCGATATGTTAAAATTTAAATAGTATACGGGTTTTTTAGTTCGAAACTATTCTTACAAAAAAATGCAAAATCATTATTAGTCCCATCTAGCTCAACACATTAGGATTCAAAGCAGAAAAAAACAGGAATTTTTTTTTACTTGGAAACTATTCATACAAAAAACTCTAAATTTACTATTTTAAAATAAAATAGAGTTTTGTATACCCTTATTAAAAGCGTAGTATATTTAGAATATTCTTTTACCAACTATTTTATTGACAGTTAGACATTATTTGGACACTTTTACTCTTTCAAAAGTTAAATCGACTATTTTGTGTGACAGAAGGACATTATGATTTATTCCAATGGGTAGGTCACATTGTGCTCTACATTGATGATTTCTAACAGTTCTATGAAGGCAGATGACGACAAGATTCTTGATGCAAAAAAATCGTCCAATAGAATTTTTGGGGGCAAATACAAAAGAAAGATGTGTTATGAATAATTATACTTTTGATAGGGGTATATATACAAAATAACTCAATAAAATATTAAATGTCAAATTGGGTGCAACTTTGAATTGGGTTTTTCGCATACATACCACTGTTAAAATCATATTTAGATAATATGACACATTAAATTCACATTGTCATCAAAAACACTATTAGATAATTATATTTATACCAAAATTCTTGTTGTTACATAAATGCGACGAATTGGTGATAGAGGTGTACGTTATGATTGAAAGATGTAGAAAATGTTCAAAATAACTCTATAGTATCTCTCTTTCCGCCCTTCGTGTCACCATGCTTCTTTTAGTCTCTCTCTCTCTCTCTATCTCTCTCTCTCTACTGTGCACCTCTTTCTTTGTTTCTCTTAGTGCCAAATAGAAGCTCTCTCTCTCTCGTCTCTCTCTCTCTCTCTCTCTCCTCTCCTCTCTCTCTCTCGTCTCTCTCATCTCTCTCTCCTCTCTCTCTCTCCTCTCGCTCTCCTCTCTCTCTCTCTCTCTCTCCTTCTCTCTCTCTCTCTCTGACACACCACACACCATTCGGCGACAAAGGGGGATATCCCCACTCCATCCTCCCCCCTACCCATCCCTCAACACCCTCTCTCTCTCTCTCCCCTCCACCTCCTCTCTCTCTCTCTCTCTCTCTCTCATCTCTCCTATCTCCATCTCTCTCTCTCTCTTTGGTAACGGGAAATCCCGCCCCGGTGTGACTTTGTGCATGGGCTCAGAGATTGGTGTTCGTGAACTCCAAGGTCAGGACTTGGCATCTCCTACTTTCCGTGTACCCGTATTGCCTTTACCCCCACTTGACCGGAAAAATCCCGGATCTACACACCTCGAGGATTGCATGTAAATCAGGTAAACCCCCCTAGGAATCGAACTCGGGACCTCTTACTTTTAAGCAAGAGTTCTAACCGATCGACCCAACCGGGGTCCTCATCTCTCTCTCTCTCTCTCTCTCTCTCTCTCTCTATGTGTGACAGATACATGCCACACACACAATCTGGTGCCAGAGGTGAAGATCCCTCTCAATCAGATATATATACAGTCCAACATCAAATGAGGATCCCCTTCTAACATATCCCTCCCTTTCCCTCTCTTTCTCTCACTCATTCTCTCTCTATCTCCCATGTAACTCTCTTTGCTTCTTTCACACATAGTCTGACGCCATCACTAGTAGTACCTTCGATAGCCATGTGCGCTGAAATTGGAGGATCGACGGCACTATTATCTTTGACTCGCATCACCTCCGTTGCCAATGTGGGTGAAGATCGCAATGCAATGGTAGGTGTGGTCGGGTGGTGAGGCCCTCCAAAATGTGGCCTATTGGAGAGAGAAGAGAGAGAGAGCGAGAGAGAGAGAGAGAGAGAGGAGAGAGAGAGAGAGGAGAGAGAGAGAGAGAGAGGAGAGAAGAGAGAGAGAGAGAGAGAGAGAGAGAGAGAGAGAGAGAGGAGAGAGAGAGAGAGAGAGAGAGAAGGTAAATCATTTTTTTATTTAAGGTAAAAATATCCAAAGAAAATTTAATAGTTAGTAGTAAGTGACTGTAAAAGAATATTCTAAGCATTTCTATAGGGCCATCATGGGTTCATAAGGACAAAATTTCTTATGCAAATCTAACATCATTTTTTTTTGACAATGTGAATTTAAGACATATTTTTCCAATTATATTTTTAATACGGTATATATGAAAAAAGTCCTTTTGAATTTGATTGGTATGTATTATTTGTTTTAGCTTATTAGAATGGAAAAACTCTTCTTGTACAAGAGAAATATCACAATGATGTATTTTTTAGATTTTTTTCTTATATACCCCTCTTAGAAGATTAATTACATGTATATTTGTATGTATACCCTCTTAGAGATGCAAAATACTCTCACAGACTCCACCATAACCTTCCATGACAGAAGTAAGGAATATATTAGAATATTCCTTCATCATTTTTAGTGGGGGTGTATATGTAAAAACAATAATATCTAACATCTTATTTACATCCATCATGACATATCATGGCAAGTTTTTAAGGCATTTCATATTCATAAAAGGGATATATGTATAAATACAAATCTAAGAAGAATTGTCACACAATTAATATTCTAATAGGGGCAATATATATGTAGAGGTCAAAAAGTGGTGCCGTGACCTAAGCCATTTGATCCACACGGGCTTTTGAGATTTGTTGAGGAGGGAGATGTCACTAGGACTTGCAAATAGGAGGGGGTAGTTAGGGGGACCAAGTGTAGTCCCAATGGAACAACTTTCGATACTTAAGTTAGGAACGGTGGAGAATAGTAGTTGTTAGAAAGTGAAAGGGAGTTGGATGCTCTTGTATGTGGATATGTGTAACGGCTCCGACGCCCGGACCCTCGGCTCCACCAAGAATCCGAACATCGGCACCGCCGCCCACGGGTCCAGAGACCTGGAAGGGCTAACGGATCGGTCTAACAAGATATGTAATAGAGATAAATAACACAAATGCACTAAAATGTACGACAGGTGACGGAAAAGAATCCAACGCTGAGTAACAGTCTAGTACAGTTCCAAAGTAAATAAAGTACAAGTGCTGAAATAAAAGGGAAAGAACACGTCCCTTAGGGGCATACCCCGATGGTGAAGTACAGAAGCTGGGGAACACTGCTCATTGGGGACGTCGTCTACTACGGCCCCGTCTCCTCAGTCCGCCGAGGGAGCTGTTGTGAAGTCTCACCTGCAAAAGAGGGTATGAGCTTCACGAAGAAGCCCAATAGGGACTACCAATCTCCCACTGGTTCTAACAGCAGAGATAGAACTAAGTGCAGTAAATAAATAAATCAATAATTCTATTCTACTAAACAGAGTCAAGTGTGGAAGCTTGAAAGATCTACATGGTCATCGATCTAGGCTACATGTCGGGACCGGAAAACCTGTGTAAAAACACGGCACCAAAAGAAACCCAAGGCTGTAAACTCCGACAGTAAAGACTATCTGGATAGACACACTAGCTACAGAAAGCTACGCTAGACAGTCGGTCAGGTGCGCCACGCGCCTTACCCTCGACCAACGGTCCATGTCTAGTACCTCCCGTCGGAGTGAGACGTGGAACTAAAGAACCACAACTGCCGTAGTCTGGCCGGACTACGGTCCCACGCCTAGTCCCTTTAAATGGTTCCGGAACCACATAGAGTGAGGCAGTGAGAAAGGACTAGCTGATCTACGCCGCACGAGCTACCAACTACTACTCAATAGAAGAGCTCTACAAACGACTCTATGTCGCTGCCCCCACCGTTTTCCCCTCCGCTCCAAGTCTTGCGACTCGAGCATGCCCGCCGCCCGGAGAACTCCCTCTAACAGGTGCGCGGGGATGGGGGTCCCAGGTAATGGTAACAACTTGTCTCGTGGACAAGCCCTTAAGCGCTAGCACCGAGTGAAGAGACTAGTGTAGAACTGCACTAGGAATAGCACAGGTGCCAAGAAAACCGAGTCGCAGCGAAAGGGGAACGTCAACACCTATCGCCAGTCCCTCTCGGTCAGAGAGGCGACACAGCGATACGTCGCGCTCAGAACGCGACGATCCTGCCTGTCATGACAAGAAACCAAAAGGCGACCCTTGAGCCCATTGCGATAAGAGCGCGACAGCTAAGAGTGCCGCAACAACCCCGGGTCTTCTGAACGCGACACGTACCCCGTCGCGATCCTATCGCGACAGAGGTGGACGTCGCGTTCCGACAAACCCCGAACTCTTGAATGCCGCACACGTACCCCGTAGCGTTTACTAAACACGACGGGGCTAGGGCGCGTTCAGAGAGAACGCGATGCGATAATACGTCGCGACCAGGTTGCGACTGGGAAGCCCGTCGTGACCTCAGCTGAGTGCTTAAACAAAGCAACTCCAACACTCCAAAACCACACTAAATGATACAACAAGGGGGAAAAGATCATGGCAACGCTGGAAAACATCTCAAAGAACACCAATTCACCCTCATGAACCCCATGCATGGCAAGAAGAGCAACCTACACTCAAATAACCTCACCAACAACATGGAGCTCTCAACACAAACCACTCAAACGAAGCATGCATACACACAGAACAACATTCCACGACAAGACCACCTGAAGCATGCAAAATACCTAGCATGATTTCTAGACTTGGAAGTGGGGTTTGGTAACCTAGCATGTAGAACTAGGGGGAGGGTTTGGGTTCCCTACTCAATATGAAGATCCACCCAATTAGGGCCTTCTCGTAGGCTTCCACCCCTCCACCTCCGAGCTCCAACGCTCAAGAGCCGCAACCCACGAGCCGAGCTCGTCCTTCGCAAGCTGATTAAGAGGAGCACACCATGAGAAAGGATAGCCCACAGATAACAAGACGACAGTGAGAGGGGGACACAGAGACTGAAAGCTCACAACAACACAACACAATCCAATCCTTACCTTCACAAAGAACCACACACACTCCAAATCACAACAAGTTCACCCAATCTCCTCACGGAGCAGCCAAGCCACAGGAGAATCGCCAGAGAGGGAAGAACATAGTGAAAAGGGTGGAAAGGGGTTGTGCTCTCGGGCTTGGGCACTTAAACATAGACGATAAGAACGTGACGTACCTGGTCGTCGCGTTAATAAGGCTAACGCGACACCCACCTACGTCACGATCTGGAAACGCCTGCGACCCTGACGGTCAAAGCCACCACGTGGCATGCATGCAACGCTAACATCTGATTTCGACGAACCAGTATGTCGCGTTCAAGCATGCATGACGACTTGTGTCTCCACCGTTCAGACAGCTAAAAGATAAAACAACAGCTACAAGACGTGGAAGACATCGTGGACACCTGCCAACTCAGACGGAAGAGCCAACCTGTAAGCGACCTCACCAACCCGCTCTAGGATGGGAAATGGGCCGACAAATCTCGGGATGAGCTTGCCCCTCTTCCCAAACTTGAGAACGCCCTTGGTGGGTGAGATTCGAAGAAACACACTGTCTCTTGCCTCGAACTGAAGTGGCCTTCTGCGAACGTCGGTGTAGCTCTTCTGTCTGCTCTGGGCTATCTGCAACCTCTGTCTGATCAGCCTCACGGTGTCTGCGCACTACTGCACCAACTCTGGACCCAGCAATTGCCTCTCACCAACCTCGTGCCAATGCAACGGTGTCCTGCACGGTTGACCATATAGAGCCTCGTAGGGCGCCATCCCGATGCCGGAGTGAAAGCTATTATTATACGAAAACTCCACCATGGGAAGGTGCGACTCCCATGTGCCGCCCCAGTCTAGGAAACACACTCTCAACAAGCCCTCGAGGGTCTGTATGGTCCTCTCCGACTACCCGTCTGTCTGTGGATGGTAGGCAGAACTCAACCTCAACTTGGTGCCAAGTGCACGCTGAAAGCTGCGCCAGAAACAAGAAGTGAACCTCGGATCTCTATCTGAGACAATAGAGACCGGGGTTCCATGCAAAGGCACCACTCTGTCCACAAACAATCGAGCAAGTCTTTCCACTAACCACGTGCTCTGACTGGTAGGAAGTGAGCTGTCTTCGTCAATCTGTCGACGATGACCCAAACGTTGTCTGCCCCTGTGAAGTGTGAGGTAAGCCAGAAACAAAGTCCATGGTGATGTGCTCCCACTTCCACATGGGAATGGGAAGCGACTGCAACTCACCACCAGGACGCTGGTGCTCTGCCTTCACCTGCTGGCAGGTAAGGCAGTGCGAAACAAACTCAGCGATATCTCTCTTTATCCCAGGCCACCAAAAGAGCACCCTCAAGTCGTGGTACATCTTAGTGGAGCCAGGATGAATAGAGTATCGCGACCTGTGCGCCTCAACCAGTACCTCCTCCCTGACGTCCTCTGGAATGTAGAGTCTGTCTTGGAACTTGACCTTGATGTCCTCGTCCAGCACCACCTCGGGCAACTGCAACACGTCTGCCAAGTCTGCGTCTGCACTCTGCACCTCGATCACCTACTCATAAATCATCGGGCGAACTATCATGCTGGACAACACTGCCCTCTCCCTGAGGCTCGACAGCGTGAACACGCCCTGAGTGGCATCCTCCAGGAGTCTCCAGTGTCTAACCAACAAAGAACTCAAGTGGGCTCTCCTACTCAAAGCGTCTGCTACAACATTAGCCTTTCTCGGGTGATAGGAAAGGGTAAAGTCGTAGTCCTTCAAGTACTCGACCCACCTACGCTGCCTGAGGTTCATATCTCTCTGGGTGAAGACGTACTGTAAGCTCCGGTGGTTTGTGAAAACCTCGAACACCTCACCATACAAGTAGTGCCTCCACAACCACAAGGTGAACACGACCTCTATAAGCTCCAGGTCGTGTGTCGGGTAGTGCTGCTCATGCTTCTTTAGCTGATGAGAAGCATAAGCAACTACTCGACCGTGCTGCATCAGCACAACACCCAAACCAGTCCCTGGCGCGTCTGTGTAGACAACAAAGTCGTCGCTGCCTGAAGGTATGACAAGGATAGGAGCTGAAGTCAGCCGGCTCTTCAGTTCTTGAAAACTACGCTCACACTCTGCTGTCCACACAAACTGGGTCTCCCGCCTAGTCAACCTAGTCAAAGGCTCAACAACTCTAGCGAAGTCCTGCACGAACCTCTTGTAGTAGCCTGTTAGCCCCAGAAAACTGCGAACCTATGCAACTGTAGAGGGCTGGCTCCAAGAAACCACGACCTCAACCTTGGCAGGATCAACCGCCACACCTGCACCAGAAACAACGTGACCCAGGAAGTGCACCTCCTTTAGATTCACACTTGCTGAATTTGGCGTAAAGTTGGCGACTCCTCAAAGCCTACAACACCAGCCTCAAGTGAACCTCATGCTCCTCTGTCATCGCTAAGTACACCAGGATGTCATCGACGAACACCACCACGAACCTGTCCAGGTACTCTCGAAACACGTTGTGCATCAGCTCCATGAACGCTGTAGGTGCATTCGTGAGTCCAAAAGGCATCACGACAAACTCAAAGTGGTCGTAGCGCGTACGAAATGCTGATCTGGCGAAGTCCGACTCGCGGATCCGCAACTGGTAGTAGCCCGACCTCAAGTCGATCTTTGAGAACACTGAAGCTGACTGCAACTGGTCGAACAAGTCATCGATCCTGGGCAAAGGGTACTTGTTCTTCATGTTCACCTGATTCAGCTGTTGATAATCAACACACATCCTGAGGCTGCCATCTTTCTTTCTCACAAACAAAATAGGCACTCCCCACGGCGAACGGCTAGGACGAATGAAGCCCAATGCAAGCAACTCCTCTAGTTGGTGCTTCAACTCCCGCAGCTTCACCGGCGCCATCCGGTACGATGCCTTGGATGCAGGCATCATCCCCGGAAGCAATTCAATGGAAAAATCAACCTCCCGCTCCGACGGCAAGCCAGGTAGATCCTCCAGAAACACGTCAGCAAACTCGCAAACAACAAGCACATCTGAAACAGATAGCTCACCAGAATCTGAGACACACACAGAAGCCAAGAAAGCAACACCAGCGTCTCGGATAAGACGACGAGCTCTACAAAAAGAGACAAAGGGTCGGCAGGTAGACCGGGTACCTTGGAAGCAAAGCACAGGTGCTCCAGGTAGCTCAAACCTCATGGTCTTCTGCTGAAAATCCACCAGTGCAGATTGTTCCTCTAACCAGTCCATGCCAAGGATGGCATCAAAGTTGTGGAGCTGCAAGGCAAACAGTCTGGCTGGTAGCTGGTGGCCCTGTACCTCGACGGTGACACCCTCTAGGTAGCCCAGAGTACACACAAAGCCACCCGTCGGTAGCTCAATAGCTAGGTCACAGGCCCGCTCCGGAGCAAACTCAGACAAAGTAGCAAAGAACTCCTCAGAAGCAAAACAGTGTTGGCACCCAGATCATCAAAACTCTAGCAACCCTACCAAGGATAGGAACCGTACTGACGACCAGATTAGAGGCCTCCGCCTCCTCTTTGGTGATGTTCATCACCCGACCACGTCCACGTCCTCGCTGAGCCTGCTGGTGCTGGCGCTGCTGCGGTTGCTGGAACTACCTGGTGCTGTTACTGGCGTTGCACCGACTGGGGTGGACGGTACTGCGCCCGAGGTGCCTGCTGCTGCCTCAACAACAGACAGTCTCGCCTGTAGTGACCCGGCTACCCGCAGTGGAAACAACTTGTGCCCTGCTCGCTCTGCTCTGCTCCCTGCTACACCGACTGCTCCACTGGCTGCTCCTGCTGATGTCGCTGCTGCTGGGACTGCCTGTACTGACGCATGCCTCCACGAGTGAACAACTTCTTGAACTTCAAGGTCAGGATAGAACTGCCTGTCCCCGAAGAAGAAGAAGAAGAAACACTCCCTCGACCGCCCGAGGGGTGCTGGTATGGAGAAGACCTCCCTGAGCCTCCACTCTGCTGCGGTTGAAACTGACACTCCCGCTCGAAGGCAGTGGCTCTCGCCACTACTACCGTCAAGGAGTCACAGAGATGACCAGCCATGGCCCACCTCAACTCCGAGCATAGCCCGCTAATGAACCACTCAGTACGAGCCTGCTCACTAGCGGCCATGTGGGGGACGTGTCGAAGTAGCTGCACGAATCTCTGGTGGTACTGTGCTATGGTCAAGTCTCCCTGCACCAACTCGTGGAACTGGTCCCTCCTCTCACCGCAAGCGTAATCGGGGAAGAACTCTCCATGAAAGGCCACTAGGAACTCCTGCCAAGCGATCTGGTTCAGCCTCCTGCCCTGAAAACTGGTCTGCCTCACTGCCCTCCACCACTCGTGGGCAGACCCCTTCAGCAATATACTGCCAACCTGACCTGATCCAGCTCTGCACAGTCCATGGTCTCGAAGGTGCGCTCGAGTTCATGGACCCAACTCTCTGCCCTGTCCGGATCACAGTCACTAGAAAACGTCAGAGGCCGAAGATGAAGAAACCTCTCCAGAAGCGTCGTGCGGTCCTCAGGTGCTGCCGCTTCAACTAGAGTCTGCTGCCGTACCGTTGGTGGTACCTCTGGCTGAACTGGTGCTGCCTGCGGGGTCGGTGGTGGATGCTCCTCTGCTGCCATCTCTGCGAACTGCTGACCTCCTGTCGGCATCTGCTGGTATGGCTGATACTGCGGGTACTGCTGGTACTGCCAAGGACTCTGGAACACCCATCGGAGTGAGACGCGGAACTAACGAAACACAACTGCCGTAGTCTGGTCGGACTACGGTCCCACGCCTAGCCCCTCTAAATGGTTCCGAAACCACGTAGAGTGAGGCAGTGAGAAAGGACTAGCTGATCTGCGCCGCACGAGCTACCAACTACCACGGCATCCCAGACTCAACTAAGAGAGCTCTACAAACGACTCTACACTACTGCCCCCACCATTTTCCCCTCCGCTCCAAGTCCGCGACTCGAGCACACCCGCCGCCCAGAGAACTCCCTCTAACAAGCGCGCGGGGATGGGCGTCCCAGATAACGGTAACAACATGTCTCGTGGACAAGCCCTCAAGTGCCTAGCACCGGGGCGAAGAGACTAGAGTATCACTGCACTAGGAACAACATAAGTGCCAAGAAAACTGAGTCGTAGCGGAAGCGGAATGTCAACATCTGTCGCCAGTCCCTCTCGGTCAATACGTCATGACCAGGTTGCGACTGGGAAGCCCATCGTGACCTCAAATGTGTGCTTAAACAGAGCAACTCCAACACTCCAAAACCACACTAAATGATACAACAAGGGCGAAAAGATCATGGCAACGCTGGAAAACATCTCAAAGAACACCAAACCACCCTCATGAACCCCATGCATGGCAAGAAGAGCAACCTACACTCAAATAATCTCACCAAAAACATGGAGCTCTCAACACAAACTGTGACGGAATGCCTCGTTCAAGTCCATTAAACCAATAACGAACTTGGTCCGACTTCGCCTCCCGCGAACGGGCCGTAGCCTCGCAAGGGATACCACACACGAGTCCGTGAAAACAGAAAGGAACACACTTGATCTCATATATGATTCACCATTTCATATATAATATATAATATATAATATTTACATAACCAAATTTCAACAAAAGTACAAGAAAGTACAAGAGCCTAGGGCATACCCTGAGGTAAACTAGTACAACTGAGGAAAGAAACTACACTGCTGGAGGCACTGGTCCAACACCGCTGCGACGTGGCCCCGAACTGAAAGACGGTAACGAGACTTCCTCTTCACCTTCGCCTGTGGGAGTAAGGGTGAGCCTCACTAGTCACTAGCTTAGTAGGGAACTCCCCCAATCGAGCAAACTAAACACAAGTACGGAAGCAGTAAGCTATACTAGAAATTTATAGCACAACCACGTAGATTATTAAAGCAATAAAACATACTTACCATTTGCCGATTATATTAAACAAAGTAATTAAATAAACGGAAAAACTCAATCACATGTACGAGCTAAAGTAGAGTCTTTCCACACTCGAGCCACGTAGACTGGTTCGCGACACCAGTAACAGACTCGGACAAACAAACACAGGTCTATCTCTCAGTCTCGCAGCCACGGACGAAAGGTCCAGCTGCCACTCCACGTGGAAAAGTCAAACAACTGTGGAGACCAACTAAACCCCACTCCTACGGACACACAACCGCAGGCCCATGCCTGGCACCTCTAGGGTCTCTGGACGGAGCACCCTAGAGTGAGGCACTGAAAAGGACTAGCTGGGGACCAGTGTCGACAACCGGTGTCCGTACCCCCAACTAAGAGCGCGCTACAAGTGACTAAAAACAAACTCAAGAGTCACTGTTCCACTGTCGTCTTTCCCTCAGCCGGACGTACAACTCAAACAAAGGAGTGAGGGTGTCCAGGACAGACGACACAGACCTCGACGGTACAACACAAGTACCGAGACAAGACCCGAACTAACAGCCTGCTCACAAAGAACCTGTAACGACCCGACCCTCTAGACCCCCACCAGGGCCCGAAGTTCGCGTCGCCACCTACAGATCTGAAGACCCGGAAGGGTTATAATTAATAGTCTAGTGAGATATGTACTGAATTCCAATAATTATAACAATCTGTACAATATACAAAGTCCGTACAATGTGTCCCAAACAAAAGCACATGTACAAGAAGGAAGGTGCAGTCCTTAAGGGGAATACCCCGAGGACTTGCAAAACACAACTCTCAGCTCACTCGGGTACAAGAGCTCACAACACTCGCTCTCACTGCGCTGACAAAAACACGGCGCCACAGCCGCCTCCGCAAACCATCCGACACGAGCTCCCGCGACGACGAGCCCCTAGCTGAAGGAAGTAGGAGGGGTGAGCCTCGCGAACAAGGCCCAGTAAGGATTACAGTCCCTCACCGACCAGAGCAGTAGGAACTCCGAAAATAAGAAACTACACTAGAAAGCTGTAAAGCGAGGAACACCTACAGCATGTACTACTAAGCAGCGAAGGAGAACAGACAACACCACGACCACCAACCAAGGCCGTGGCACAACACACGACTCCCGCAGAAACAACGGAGTCGGGCACAAAGCGGAAGCAGTGCTCAGCACACCTGCCGAGACCACGGAACAACCAAGTGAGAACGACGTCTCACCGCAAGCACGACCACCTCAGACCTCTACAAGGTCGAGGGCCCACAAGCAGAACCACCCCGTACCCCGGACACACCGCCAGGTCGGAAGCTACACACGCCGGTGCCATCATGGGCTGGCACCCGAGAATGGGACCACGGAGCCGAGAGAACACCGAAGCAGGAACCACCAGAAGCACGGGTCGGCCCAAGGCCAGACCAACGACGCCCACAGAAACTAGGCACAGCCGGGCTATAACCACCGTGCAAGCTCGGGCAACGGAGAACACTTAGAAACGTCGTGAGGGAACATCGTCACAACAACAACAACCAAGCCACCACCGCTAGCAGCCAAGAGGGGGACCCGTAGTCCGCACGCTCTGCTCGCTAGCCTAGCTCCTGCCTCCGTCCCGTGCAAGGGCGAGACAGAGCACCACAGAAAACACACCAACTCACGCAACACCGCAGCCTGGCCAAGCTGCGGCCTGGCAACGCTGCAGCGCAACAACGGGCTCGGACAAGACACAGAGAGAGGCAGTGAGACAAAGGAGTTTGGTTTGCGCTAGGAAAGCACTTCGAACCCCTCGGCGTCCCAGACCAGACAAGAGAGCTCTACAAACGACTCAGCGCCGCTGTCCAAACCTCGTTTTCCCCTCCAGAGTCTGCTCACGTGGGCTGCCAACTAGAGCACGCTCGTAGCCTGGATACCTCCTTCAACAGGCTCCCGAGGATGGGGGTCCCAGGAAATGGAGACAACCTCTGAACGGGACAAGCCCTCAAGTGCCAAGCACCGGCGAACAGGCGGGGCAGAACAACAAGAACCACGCCGAATTGCTGGCTTGTAGCACACGACAAGCCCAGCAAGCGAGAGGCATGCACGGACACTCAAAAGGGGCCGTCGGCCAAACAAGGCACGCACTAATGACCAAAACCTCGGAACAACAACAGGCAGTACGGAAAACCCGTCGCTCCGCTAATAATCGATTGACCGCCAGTCAATCGATTATTAGAGGGACGCGACCCTCCTGGCACCGCTGCCAGGACACGGCCACGAAGGTGTCACCTTCGGTCACTGAACGCAGGGAGGAAACCAGCCGCGTTCCCCTACCAGAAGGTCCTAAGGGCAAGGCCTGCCCTGGGGCACACGCCGACACACAAACCGGCCACGGAAACCACCCGAGGCAACACAGGCACTGTCGCGCCCCCACAGTCCATCGTGATGCCATCGCGACGGGGAAGGGCGCCGTGACCATAGCCTTGATGCGACGGGGCAGCGCGTCGCGATAGCCTCCCTGTCGCGAAGGGAAACTAGGTCGTGATAGTGACCCTTATCGCGACTGCCAACCGCGCCGTGATAAGGTCGCGCCCGACCGGGGCGACGCCTCTACTGATGTCGCGACGCGCACCGCGGCCGCGATAGCAGTCAGGAGGCAGACCAAAGGATGCTCCATCCCGGGCCACCCCAAACGATACAAACAAGCACACACAGGGAGGGGAGCATGGGGAAAGCTGTAAAGCTAACTACAAAACCCTGAGGACTCCCGATCCACCCAGATTGGGAAGGGCACAAGAAATCCCTACCTTTCACGAAGAACGAACCCACGAGGGGCCCTTCACGTCGGTTGGCCACCTCCTCCTCTCTCCACGCAAGGTCCATGACGCCACGGCACCACGCACGACCCTCCTCGCCTGAAACACTCAAAGGGGAGAGGGGGCCGTGTTACAGACCTTAACGCGACGGGTCAACGGACCGCGACAAGAATGCGCCTTACAAGGGCGCCGCGACAATGCGACAAGCCGTACTGACACACCTGCCACCCTAACAGGCGTCAAACGACCGGACAGCGTAACACGACAAAACACTGTCGCGACCCGTTGACCGGGCGCTACAAGAACGTGACGGGCAACCCAGGCGCGACAAGAAAGCGACGCACAGGCTCGCCGCAACACGGATGACTGTCGCGTCGGGCACCCCCGATGCGACACTGACGCGTCACCCAGCCTAGACGCGTCAGTGGCCAGTCATCCCAGATGCCGGACGGAAAGTCAGGAAGCTGGGTCTTACAGAACCTGGGGCACCCAACTGGAGAGGTAACTACGGTAGGCGTCGTACTACGTGCCACGCACACAAAACCACGTGCGCACTGCACAAACCACATGAAATCCGACAATATTCACGTGTACCGACTGTCCACAACATGTGAACACAGTGCAACTCCCATGCATACCACGCCAACACACAAACCATTAGCTAGCTATGTAACCAACACGCTAGCCTCGTAAACAAGTGCTCCCAGAATACTACAGGTGCCAATGCACCACACAGTATTACCAAATACATCGAATATTAAGAATCGGATAATCATAGCACTTAAGTCATGCACATTCAGACCACTCAGCTGTGGTCGCGACATGGGCCTGTGTCGCCTTCAGAATGCGACGGCCCGATATGGCGCATTCATCACATGAACGCGACGCACCACCACGTCGCGTTCCCCACCTGAACGCGACGGGTCGACCTATCGCGTTCAGGTCGCGACAGGGGGTTCCGTCGCCTTCACAGGCAGAAACCCTAATCCGGGATCCTCTCCACGGATTACCATTCTATACTATGCAAACCACCCTTAATTCGTAATTTTCATGCTTTTGTGAGTCCCTAGTCATGGTATCTATAGTTAGGAAAGCAAATAACTAATCAAACCACCCTCCTAAACAATCCACAGCCCGAAAATAGAAGGAGTCACCCTACCTCCGCGAAGAACACGCAGTACGACGATCCCTCAGCGTTTCTTCCACTTTACGCGAGCTTCCCATGGAGAGAACATGCCAACCCGCGAGCTTCCACGCCGAAAATCCTCCAGGAAACCCGCACAGCCTCTCCCCCTGGCCGAGCAGAACACCTTGCGGTTCTGCCTGGCTGGGGTTATTTAAAAACCCTCTTCGGTTGAAATCGCGACGCATCGTTGCGTCGCGACCTAATCGCGACGGAGCTAAGCGTCGCCTTCCCATCAGTTGATGCCTGCAGGCATCACCCAGCACCCAACACGTGGCGCACATGCAGATGATCAGTGCCTCAAAGCGGCAACAAGAACGCGACGGGCAAGAGTGTCGCGTTCAAAACGCGACATCCTCTGCTGTCGCGATCACAAACAGAGATCTATGGGGTACTGTAGGCCCAAACTATCGGCCCAGTAAGCCCCAAAAACGCACGCTCACACCGAACACAAGTCACATTGGCCTCACAAGCGCTGAACACAAGATCCACAAGGATCCGAAAAACGCATGACGTTACATTATTATCATCTAAAAAGAAATTTCGACCTCAAAATCCATAACACATTCCAAATACATTCAACTTTAAAACATAATTACAAATACTATCATCTAAAAAGATTTAAAACTTTATTCAAACAAGTAAGGATACCCCTTAACCATTTCCTAAGCTAGCTCCCAGGTATCCTCACCTCCCAGCCTATTTTCCCATCTGACCTTAACTAACTCAATTTCTTTATTCCTTAGCTTCTTTGTTTTATGGCCTGTAATTTGCACTAGATATTTTGGCATAGACATATCTGGCCTCAAATCTCCACCCTGATAATTGATTATTTGAGCTGGGTCTTCAATACACTTTCTTAACATGGAAACATGAAAAATATCATGAACATCTGCAAAATTAGCTGGCAAATCAAGTCTATAGGTTGTCTCTCCAATTTTCTCTAACACTTGAAAGGGTCCCACATACCTTCGACTCAAGTTCCCTTACTTACCAAACCGCACAATACCTTTAGTAGGAGAAACTCTCAGAAAGACAAAGTCTCCAACTTCAAATTGAAGTGATCTCCTTCGATTATCAACATAACTTTTCTGCCTGCTCTGAGTTGTCTGCAACTTTTCTTTAATAAACTTTATTATTTCAGTAGTTTGTTGTATCAACTCAGGGCCTACCATTTGCCTTTCTCCCACTTCATGTCAATTCAATGGTGTTCTACATGGCCTTCCATATAACGCTTCATATGGTGCCATTCCGAGACTGGTATGGTAACTATATTATAAGCAAATTCAACCATTCCCAGATGTTGCTCCCAACTACCACCCCAAACTAAACAACATGCTCGCAACATATCTTCAATTGTTTGAATAGTCCTTTCTGTCTAACCATCCGTTGGGGGTGGTAAGCTGAGCTATATCTCAACTCGGTGCCAACTACTCTCTGCAAGCTCCTCCAAAAACCAAAAGTAAACCTGGGATCCCTATAAGAAACAATAGACTTCGGGATACCATGCAGTGGAATAATTCTATCAACATAAACTTTTGCTAATCTATCCACTGACCAGGACATACTTACTGCTACTAACCTGCATACCTTGGTTAACCTATCAATAAATACCCATAGTCCATTATGTCCTACTGCTGACCTTGGCAAACCTGCTACAAAGTCCATAGCAATATCGTCACATTTCTATTGCGGAATAGATAATGGTTGCAATAAACCTCCAGGCTTCTGATGCTCTACCTTAATTTGTTGACAGATTGCACATCTTGAAACAAATTCCGCTATTTCCTTTTTCATATGAGGCCACCAAAAATGCTCTTCATATCTTGATACATTTTGGTACTACCGGGGTGAATAGTGTACCGGGATTTATGGGCTTCTTCTAATACTCTCTGTTTTACTTCTCTTTCTGTCGGTACAAACAACCTACCTCTGAACCTGACCACACAGTTATCATCAATAACAATTCCTTCCATTTTCACAATTTTAGCTAAATTTACATCCGCTTTCTGGCCTCAACAATTTGCCAATACAGTGACGGCTCTACAACACTACTAGCTAATATTGCCCGTCATTGACTGCTTGGCACATACAGGGAGTTCTCCGCTATTTCCTCATACAACTTGCATCCCTGATCATCATTTGGCTTAAATAGGCTTTTCTGCTTAGGGCATCAGCCACCACATTGGCCTTACCTGGATGGTAAGCCAAACTAAAATCATAATCTTTTAAATACTCCACCCATCTACGCTGACGGAGATTCAAGTCTTTTTGGGAAAAGATATACTTTAAACTTTTATGATCTGTAAAAATTTCAAATCTCTCACCATATAGATAATGCCTCCACATTTTTAAGGCAAACACAACTACTGCTAGCTCTAAATCATGGGTGGGGTAATTCTCTTCTGCTGGTTTCAATTGCCTGGACGCATAAGCTACTACCTTGCTATGTTGCATTAGTACTGCGCCAAGCCCTCTTCTAGATGCATCTGTATATACAACAAAACCACCATTACCTGTCGGTAATGTCAACACTGGTGCCGCTGTAAGCCTCTTCTTTAATTCCATGAAACTTCTTTGACATTCACCAGACCATACAAATGGCACACCCTTCCTAGTCAGTCTAGTCATGGGTGCCGCAATCTTGGAAAAATCTTGAATGAAACGCCTACAATAACCTGCTAACCCCAAAAAACTTCTAATTTCAGTAATTGTCTTAGGCACCTCCCATTTCATTACTGCTTCCACTTTACTTGGGTCAACTGCTACTCCCTCGGCTGATATGACATGGCCCAAGAACTGAATTTCCTTTAACCAAAATTCACACTTACTGAATTTGGCAAACAACTGATTATCTCTTAATAACTGCAAGGCAAATCTCAAATGCGCTGCATGCTCCTCTTCAGATGCTGAGTAAATCAGAATATCATCTATAAAGACCACAATGAATTGGTCTAAATATGGATGAAAAATCATGTTCATCAGATCCATAAAAGCTGCAGGAGCATTGGTTAGCCCAAATGGCATAACCACAAACTCATAGTGACCATATCGAGTTCTAAATGCTATTTTATCAATATCACCTTCTCTAATTCTCAAATGGTGGTACCCTGACCTTAAATCAATTTTAGAAAATACCTTAGCTGATTGCAACTAATCAAACAGATCATCAATTCTAGGTAACAGGTACTTATTCTTTATGGTCACCTCATTCAATTTCCTGTAATCAATACACATTCTAAAACTTCCATCTTTCTTTCTTACAAACAACACCAGTGCCCCCCATGGGGAGTGACTCGGCCTAATAAACCCTTTTTCCAACAATTCCTCTAACTGCTTTTTCAATTCTTTAAGTTCTGCCGGCGCCATCCGATATGGAGCTTTAGAGATCGGCATGGTGCCTGGCAACAACTCAATGGTAAAGTCCACCTCCTTGTGTGGAGCTAGACTTGACAAATCATGTGGAAAAATATCTGCAAATTCCCTAACCACGGGAACTGCTTCCACTGACTTACCAGCCTCAACCAAACTCACAGAAGCTAAATAAGCTACACATCCCTTATTAACTAATTTTATAGCTTTAATTACAGAAATCATAAACTTAGAAGTACGAGAGGGCATACCTTGATATTCAAACACTGCACCATTAGGGTGACAAAACCTGATTCTTTTCTTTCTGCAATCTAACATAGCTCCATAAGCTTCTAACCAATCCGTACCCAAAATGATATCATAATCAGACAACTGAAGAGCATACAACCGGCCAGGCATTTGATTCCCTTGAACCACAACAGGAGCTTCATCTATGTAACACGAGGTGAGCATAAACTCACCCGTGGGAACCTCCAGTACTAATTCACATGACTTCTCTTCTAGAGGATGAGCCATACAATCCAGAAATTCTTCAGAAATGAAAGAATGAGAAGCACCTGAATCAAATAGAACTCTGGCTGAAAAATCATAAAGAGGTATTATACCTTCTATCATATTTGATGCCTCTGCTTGGGCACGGGTGATAGCCATAACCCGGCCTCTACCTCGCTGCTGCGGTGCACCTCCACCACGACCTGCTAAAGGTTGTTGGGGCTGCTGCTGCTGAACACCTCTACCATACCCATATTCTCTTGGATAAGGGCAATTGCGGATCAAATTCCATGGCTGATTACAATTATAACACCTGTAACCTGGTGGAATAGTGGGCTACCTGGCAGTACTCTGCTGCGATTCTTCTACCTCTGGCGTATAACCACACCCCTGCTGAAACTGCTGACGACTCCCTCTTCCTCTTCCTTTGCCCTTGAATACTTGCTTCAATTTCTGACCCCACTTACCAAAACCTGAAGAAGAAGGTCCTGCTGGTGCCTTTCCCCTGCTAACTCCTACTGCCTGCTGGGGTAGCCGAAAACTACTCGAACCAGACCCACTTGCCTCACGAGCCCGAATAGACCTCTCAAGTGTAGCTGTTCTCTGGGCTGCTTCCTCAACTGTTCTACACATTAACGGTATCACCGCATTCTGCAACTCTCTCTCTCAAACCCCGAATAAAATATTCAACCATCATAGAATTATCTGATACTACATAAGGTGTATCAGCCAAGTGCCATAAATCGCATATGATATTCTAAAACTGAGGTATTACCTTGCTGAAGTGTCCGGAATTGCTCTCTTTTCGCCTGCTATACTTGAAGTGGAAAGAATGTGTCATTAAATGCCTCGAGAAATTTCGGCCAGGTAATAACCTCCTATGTCCTGCCTGCAAAGGTGGTCTGCATCTTCAGTCGCCACCACTGCTACGCAAAGCCTCTCAGCTGATATGCAGCTAACACAACTTTATCTGTTGTTGGACACCTCATGGTCATAAAGACCCTTTCAATCTCATGAATCCAGTGCTCTGCAGTATTTGGATTCGGCCCTCCTGTATAAGTGGGCGGCTGCAACCTCAGAAATTTTTCAACTTGCATCACTGGCTCTTCTGCTGCCATTACTGATGGTGGTGGTACAGATGCCACATAGGGTACCTCCACCCTTGGCGGTGGTACAACTGGGGCCACAGGTACTCCAGCATCTAGTGGTACTGCTGCTGGAGGTACCGGTGCCTGCTGATCCATCCTCATCCGAATATCAGTGAGGCTTTCCCAAATCCTCTCAATCATACGCTGAGTGGACTAGATCTTCAGGGTAACTCTCCTCCACCACCCCAATCCCTTCTATCAGTCATCTCAACTTCCTGCACAAATAATATATCAATTACGAACAAAACCGGTCATTACGAAACCAGAGTCAGCTACCAGCAGTGTACAAATGTAGAAATATGGCTATATAATTTTCCAGTTCATTTATATTTACACGGACCTCGCACTGATACCAACTGTGACGGAACGCCTCGTTCAAGTCCATTAAACCAATAACGAACTTGGTCCGAGTCTGCCTCCCGCGAACGGCCGTAGCCTCGCAAGGGATACCACACATGAGTCCGTGAAAACAGAAAGGAGCACACTTGATCTCATATATGATTCACAATTTCATATATAATGTACAAGATTTACATAGCCAAATTTCAACAAAAGTACAAGAAAGTACATGAGCCTGGGGCATACCCCGAGGTAAACTAGTACAACAGAGGAAAGAAACTACACTGCTGGAGGCGCTGGCCCAACACCGCTGCAACGCGGCCCCGAACTGGAAGACGGTAATGAGACTTCCTCTTCACCTTCGCCTGTGGGGAGTAGGGGTGAGCCTCACTAGTCACTGGCTCAGTAGGGAACTCCCCCAACTCGAGCAAACCAAACACAAGTACGGAAGCAGTAAACTATACTAGCAATTTATAGCACAACCACGCAGATTATTAAAGTAATAAACATACTTACTATTTGCCGATTATATTAAACAAAGTAATTAAATAAATGGCAAAACTCAATCACGTGTACGAGCTAAAGTAGAGTCTTTCCACACTCAAGCCACATAGACTGGTTCGTGACACCAGTAACAGACTCGGACAAACAAACACAGGTCTACCTCTCAGTCTCGCAGCCACGGATGAAAGGTCCAGCTACCGCTCCACGTGGAAAAGTCAAACAATTGTGGAGACCAACCAAACACCACTCCTGCGGACACACAACCGCAGGCCCATGCTGGCACCTCTAGGGTCTCTGGCCGGAGCACCCTAGAGTGAGGCACTAGAAAGGACTAGTTGGGGACCAGTGTCGACAACCGGTGTCCGTACCCCCAACTAAGAGCACTCTACAAGTGACTAAAAACAAACTCAAGAGTCACTGTCTCATTGTCTTCTTTCCCTCAGCCGGACGTACAACTCAAACAAAGGAGTGAGGGTGTCCAGACAGATGACACAGACCTCAACGGTACAACACAAGTACCTGGACAAGCTCCAAACTAACAGCCTGACTCACAAAGAACCTGGGGCACCCCACTGGAGAGGTAACCACAGTAGGCGTCATACTACCTGCCACGCACACAAAACCATGTGCGCACCGCACAAACCACATGAAATCCGACAATATTCACGAGTACCGACTGTCCACAACACGTGAACACAGTGCAACTCGCGTGCATACCACGCCAACACACAAACCATTAGCTAGCTATGTAACCAACACACTAGCCTCGTAAACAAGCGCTCCTAGAATGCTACAGGTGCCAATGCGCCACACGGTATTACCAAATACATCGAATATTAAGAATCAGATAATCATATCACTTAAGTCATGCACATTCAGACCACTCGGCTGTGGTCGCGACATGGGCCTGTGCCGCCTTCAGAATGCGACGGCTCGATATGGCGCATTCATCACATGAACGCGACGCACCACCACGTCGCGTTCCCCACCTGAATGCGACAGGTCGACCTATCGCGTTCAGGTCGCGACAGGGGGTTCCGTCGCCTTCACAGGCAAAAACCCTAATCCGGGATCCTCTCCATGGATTACCATTCTATAATATGCAAACCACCCTTAATTCGTATTTTTCATGCTTTTGTGAGTCCCTAGTCATGGTATCTATAGTTAGGAAATCAAATAACTAATCAAACCACCGTCCTACACAATCCATAGCCCGAAAACAGAAGGAGTCACCCCTACCTCTACGAAGAACACGCAGTACGACGATCCCTCAGTGTTTCTTCCACTTTACGCGAGCTTCCCGCGGCCAGAACACGCCAACCCGCGAGCTTCCACGCCGAAATCCTGCAGGAAACCCGCACAGCCTCTCCCCCTGGCCGAGCAGAACACCTTGCGGTTCTGCCTGGCTGGGGTTATTTAAAAACCCTCTTTAGTTGAAATCACGACGCATTGTCGCGTCGCGACCTAATCCCGACGGAGCTAAGTGTCGCCTTCCCATCAGCTGATGTCTGCAGGTCGCCCAGCACCCAACACGTGGCGCACATGCAGACAATCAGCACCTCAAAGAGGCAACAAGAACGCGACGGGCAAGAGTGTCGCGTTCAAAACGTGACATCCTCTGCAGACAGAGAACCCTGGGGTACTGTAGGCCCAAACTATCGGCCCAGTAAGCCCCAAAAATGCACTCTCACACCGAACACAAGTCACATTGGCCACACATTGGCCTCACAAGCGCTGAACACAAGATCCACAAGGATCCGAAAACGCACGACGTTACACAAACCACCCAAACCAAGCATGCATACACACAGAACAACATTCCACGATAAGACCACCTGAAGCATGCAAAATACCTAGCATGATTTCTAGACTTGGAAGTGGGGTTTGGTAACCTAGCATGTAGAACTAGGGGGAGGGTTTGGGTTCCCTACCTCAATACGAAGATCCACCCAATTAGGGCCTTCTCGTAGGCTTCCACCCCTCCACCTCCGAGCTCCAACGCTCCAAGAGCCGCAACCCACGAGCCGAGCTCGTCCTTCGCAAGCTGATTAAGAAGAGCACACCATGGAGAAAGGATAGCCCACAGATAACAAGACGACAGTGAGAGGGGGACACAGAGACTAAAAGCTCACAACAACACCAACACAATCCAATCCTTACCTTCACAAAGAACCACACACACTCCAAATCACAACAAGTCCACCCAAGCTCCTCACGGAGCAGCCAAGCCACAGGAGAATCGCCAGAGAGAGAAGAAGACAGAGCAAAGGGTGGAAAGGGGTTGTGCTCTCGGGCTTGGGCACTTCAACATAGACGATAAGAACGTGACGGACCTGGTCATCGCGTTAGCAAAGCTAACGCGACACCCACCTACGTCGCGATCTGGAAACGCCTGTGACCCTGACGGTCAAAGCCACCACATGGCATGCATGCAATGCTGACATTTGATCGCGACGGACCAGTATGTCACTTCAATCATGCATGACAACATGTGTCTCCACCATTCAGACAGCTAAAAGACAAAGCAACAGTCTGCTGTCAGAGCCTTGTCGCGACAGGGGCAGCCGGCGCGTTCTCAATCACAACGCGACGGTCACCTACGTCACCTTCAGAAGGCGACGGGTCGACATGTCGCGACCTCAGCCGAGAGAGCTGACCCTCAAAGGGGACAGTGATGTTACAATGTGGATGTCCTCGAAGGGCTTATGTTCTTCGGTCCTAGTTGTTCATTCTTGTAAATATGAGTCGGGGGTTCATGTTTGTTCCTCCGATCTCCTTACCTCCTGATGTCTCATGGCTCAAAGGCTCTTGTCGGGATAAAGTGGTTATGGGTCAATAAACTTTTTGACCCAGCCTATTAGGTGTGGGACATGCGTTGTCGTCATTATCATGTTCTAAGGTCATTAGTGAATGTTTGGCTATTGGCGTTGCCATGCTATAAAGTTGTCGAGAGTGCTTAGAAACCGGAGTTGCCATTCTCTAGAGTTATAGGGGTGTGCCTTACCTTAGTCTAGATAGCCTTTTAGTAGTGTAGCTTCGAAGACTCAACCTTTTAGTGACTGGTAGATCATCTGAGGATGATAGATCTAGATGGGGGATGTTCCACTCACTCTGGGCTAAACCTTAGGAGCATGATGAATTGGATTCAGGTGGGGCATGCCCACATTTTTTCTTCCAATAGACTTGTCACATGGAATTGAGCTCTTTTTAGTTACATGGCCATTATTCTCCCTCCCTAATAGGCCTAATGTGTAACAACCATGATTTATAAATACTTGAATACATAAAAAACCATGAGAAAAAAACAAATTAAAAAAGTTGTCAAACATAAATAGAAATAAACTAGAAAAAGAAATGAATCGAGAATCAATTCTGTGATCATTGGAAGAATCAATTCCTAGATACCTAAAGAACCGAGTCCTAGAAATCCAGTCAAAATTGAGTCTTAAAGAGTACTACATAATGGAGTCTCAAAGTAGTAAGACTCAATACAAAATCGAGTTTCAGTTATGAGAATCGAGTCTTAGACCTTATTGACTCCTTGAACAAGCAGAATCAACTCCCCATAAGAAGTTGAGATAATCAACTCTCTTGTTGAGAAAATCAACTCTCATTATTGAGGGAATCGACTCCCAACATTGAGGATCGACTCTATTATGAGAATCGAATCTTAGACCCTATTGACTCCCTGAACAGACATAGTCAACTCACTAGAAGAAGTTGAGAGAATCAACTCTCTTGTTGAGAAAATTGACTCTCAATATTGAGGGAATCGACTCCCAAATATTAAGGATCGACTCTATTATGAGAATCAATTCTGGGTTGAGAATCAACTCTCAAAATGGAGAATCGACCCTCATATTATGAGAATTGATTCTTTATTATAAGAGTCGACTCTCAAGAGATGAGAATTGACTTTTAAAGAATAGACTCTCAAATTATCGACTCGTTATGAGAATTGACTTCCGAGTTCTAAGAATTGACTTTGTTCAGCATAGAGAATCAACTCCTTGACTTGATTGATAAATCGACTCTCTTACTTAATCAACTCTCTGACTTGATTAATAAATCAACTCCCTTTATTGACTTTCATAATAAAATGTTTCCTAATAAATACTGAGGTAATTACAGAATTTTTAATGTAAACCAAATCAAAATAGTAATTTTAAAAAAGAAAAATTGGTCATGGTTGGAATCCAATTTAGATTTAAAGGCCAAAATGTACATAAGGAAAGAGCTTAAACTCTAATCTAATTAGGGATGGAAGACTCTAATTTGAGTAGGAAATCAGTAAAAATCACAACTATATGGAAGTTTGAGTCACAATTGGACTCCTAAAATCCTAACCCTTCAAACACACATCTTAATCTCTAATTGGTCGACTCTAATCATTACTAGAAAGACTTTGCATGTGGGGAAAGCTACTAGAAGGAGGAATCATAAGGGAACCCTTAGATCTTGATATTCTTCGTCAGTTTTGGCCCAAGCTTCTTAAATCAACCAAAGGTATGTGTCTCACAAATAAAACCTAATTAATTCTTTCTATGGAGTCATTTCTATGCTTAGATCATGATTTTGATGTTTTCTCAATTCTTATAACATATATTACATGTATTTCGAGGATCAAGTTAGAGTTTTTATGGCCAAGCATGTTCATGTAATCCATCCCAATCTTGTTAAACCCTTAATTTCATTTTACTCTTTACTGCAGATTTGGAAACATGTTTTAAAGCTTTTCCATACATTTTACCTCTTTTAAAACCATTATACATCGAGTTTTTGGAGTTCTATATCAAAAATCGTTGGAAATAGGGCTACTGTAATGAAACACAATAGGTTTCTAGATCGTGATCATGAACGCACCTACTCGATATGTTGTGTTTAAGATGCGTCTGCCCCGATTGGCACATTCTCTTAACTTGAATTTTCCACAGGTCCCAACCATTTTTTTAACGTGCCTACCACGCTAAAAGATGGTTAAAGCCCTTAATCATGTATGTTTGATTCTATCATGTATCTATCCTTTAATTTTCTCATGTGCACTTGATCTATATTCATTATCCAATTAATTATTTCTTATATATCTTGTACCTTTAATTACGGCCTTGTTACATGATAGCTTGTTTTAAAAAACTTTATCAAATGATACTTGATGATTCATATGGATATTACCATTATTTCTCTATCGCTTCAGTGGTCGTGATTCTCATACGGAGGTCGAGCAAAGTTTTATGATACACCCATTTGGTGACGTTTGGATCCTTTATCAGATATTCCTCATGTCGGACTAAAATTACTTCATCGAGATCTTTGTAAGTCTCCGTTAGCCATAGATTCTTAGATGGTCGTCTAGTCGGTTGTACCATAAACACCCAAAAACTCTTCCTAAAACTCTGCCAGATTGTTATGGTGTGTTTCAACTGGCTTTACTGTGAAACTATGCACTATGTGTGAACGTGCTTGCCATCACAATAATGCACAATGTGATCCTACTTGTATTTTCGCCCTAGATGTGCCTTGACCATGACCTTGTTCTTGTTGTGGTTATGATCCTAACCATGTTCAACCCTCTACTATCAATAGCATATGTATACTGTGCAAATGTCATTTCTCATGTGTGTTATGAATTGTTTCATGAACAGTATTTCTATAAAGTCTTTAAAAAGTCAAAAACTTTCTTTTTGTTGGAATCCCTAATCATCTCATCTCTTCTACTTTAATTACATAGCTTATTTTTGAAACTTGTGGCGATTAAGTTATTGTCTAGATAATACTTAGGGAGAATTAACTGTTGGTCCCTAGCAGGGATCTAACATTATTTTCAAGTCCCTGTCAAATTTTCCCACACCATCCAGTCCTTGCTTTATGCAGGATTTATTTTTAAATCCCTACTGTTAACATCCGTTATCTCAAAAATATGTAACTGCGTAAGTACGTAGTTACACAGTTACATATGTAACTACGTAAGTATATAAATCCTATAACTGTATATGCAATTACATACTTATGCAGTTACATATGTAACTTTGTAAATACTTAATAATTTACAAAATAAATATTTATTTACTTATTGGGAGAATTACCAATCAGTCCCTAATTTTGGGGGACTTCTTTTTAAGTTCTTGAGTTACATAGTTATAGAAGAAGGGACTTACATAGTTTCAGAAGGACTTATCTAGTTACATAGTTGCATGTGTAATTACACACTTATGCAGGTAAGCCCTTCTGTAACTCTGTAATTACCTAGTTACTAGGGACTTACCTAATTACAGAGTCCCTGAGTTACATACTATGTAACTCTATAATTACATGTATACTTACAGAGTATGTAGTTACAAAATTACATGTGTAGTTACATAGTATGTACATGTGTAATTACACACTTACATGTAGTTACAGAGTTACACATATAACTCTGTAACTACATACATAGTTACAGGAATTACAAATGTAACTCTGTAATTAGGTAAGCCCTAGATAACCTTTGGTAACTAGGTAAGCCCCGATAACTAGGTAAGTCCTTCTAAAACTATGTAAGTCTGTAACTAGGTAAGCCCTAATTACAGAGTTACAAACTTATAAAATCTCTATGTAGTTACAAAGTTACATGTGTAACTGCATAAGTATGTAATTATATACTTACGTAGTTATAAGAATTACATACTTACGCAGTTATATATACATGTAACTCTGTAAATATATACTTATGCAGTTACACATTTAACTGTGTAACTACTTCATACCTTGTTACACAGTTACAAGAAGAAATAATTACAAACTTAAGGCGAAAAAACTATGTACTTACATACTTACAGAGTTACATGTGTAACTGCATAAGTATGTAATTACATACTTACACACAGTTACCATATTTACATACTTATGCAGTTACACATATAACTGTGTAAATACGTACTTATGCAGTTACACACTTTTGAGATAACGGGGGTTAACAGCAAGGACTTAAAAAAAAATCTTGCATAAAGTTGGGACTAGACGGCGTGGGAAAACCTGACAGGGACCTAAAAATAATGTCAGATCCCTGTCAGGGACCAATAATTAATTCTCCCTAATACTAAGATCTTATAATCAACAACCAATGCTTGACATTTATATGGCCCGATCTTATTCTGAGAAGAGCACTTGAAAAATAATTGGGGTGTTTGGATTGCACTCAGGTATTTGACATGCTTGATTGTTATGACAATCATCTCGTAAATACTAGCTTGGTATATTTGTTACTTGCCTTGTACTATTGCCCTTGTGGGTATTATGTCGTCCTATGACCAATTCTACATCATTAAGCTTCATACATGTTATTATTCTACTTACACCTAAACTCTTGATGTTGTCTCTTACTTGATAGTTCACTGCTAATTTCTATTCTTTCGTCATCTTGTCATCATTTATCAATTTTGATTTATATTGTTATCTTGTCATTAGCACATTCTAATCTGTTAAATTATTAATCACATAAAATACATTTGATAAAAAGATATAAATTTTATTGAGCTTCTTACTCACCTATTTATATTTGTTGTTTTTAAATTAGTTAGATGATGATATATACGACAATAAAGATGGACAAGAGTGATGAACATTCCGAATTAACCAGAAATTGTAATAAAGTGTTAGTAGAGTCATTTATTTCATGCAAGTATGTATTAGTTAAGATGGGCATGTTTGGACTCGTTAGAGTCAATATAATAGTTAGTGAATTTGTTATCAATAAAATTAAGAATTTAACATTATTCTCAATGTTGTCTTCTAGAGTTTAGATATATTTTAGTGTGTGCTCTAAATTACACAACTGATGGATATGCATATGTATGCATTTTATGTCAGAACATGACATAATATTAATAAATAGATTTTGATGAACTACAACTCAATATGCAGAAAGCCCTACATTTTTATGTTATTCGGTAATATTTTTCCTGCCATTCAATTCGAAATTGACAGTTAAATATATGAGCATTGAAAGTTAAATCACTCCTATCAATTGTCGAATTTTAAATTTAGATAGAAAAAGCAAATAAGAGAAAGATAGTAATAATAAGTTATCTACGTATACATGTTGATAAAAGTGTTACATTTTTTTTTAGTTGTAACTCACCCATCTACGACGGGAAACTGATAAAAATGTTACTTGTTAATTGTTATCCGGCGGGGTCAGATAAAACACCCATCCGACCTAACAGACGTGGGTCTGCCTACGAAGTAATTTCGGCGCGGTCGAATGGGTGCTTTATTAGACCGCACCGGATTTTAAGTATTTTCCAATTAAGAATGATTCCAGAAAGAAAAACGAGTAAATAAAAATTCGTTTACCTTAGGCGACCGCTAGAGGTATAAACGAGGCGAGTCGAGCCGAGTAATATGTTGTTCAAATTATGTTCGTTAATTTTTAATCGAGTTCGAGTCGAACTCGAATTATATCGAGTATTGAAAATATCTGTTCAAATTTGACTCGTTTAAATACTCTCGAGCTCGAGCTCTTAACGAGTATCTTAACGAGCTTAATTGAATTTACGAATTCGTATATATAAGTAAGTCCAATCCAATCTACAAGTAAAAAATCGATCTTTCATAAGACCTAAATTTATCTTATTTTAAGTTCATATCTCAATAATTTTGATAAGTTACTTAATTTAATTATTTTAGTATAATATTTGAAATATATTTATAATTTGTCTCAAATAATATGAGATTAATAGATAGACATCGCAAGGGAAAGAGTTGGTGCGTGACAAGGTAGGGGCGGTGCTACAACTCTCCTTCGCACACCGCCCAGAGCCCCCTTTCTGCACCGTCGATGATGATACTGCGGCCGCCGAGAGCACTGTCTGCTACTGACAGATGGTCCACAATGGTCGCCGAAGATGCCAGTGGCCGATAACGCGTCCCTCGGCCCCACCAGGGGTCTCACCTATTGCGCAGGTCGGTCTTAGGAGGAAAAAGATGCTTGATATGCTGGGGGATCTTGCAACACTAAATTTTGTGTTCATGTCCCTATTTATATGATTTGTGTATATATTCTCATTTAAATAATTTATGTATATACACTGTGGATTTAGTCTATGACATTTAAGTCTTCATAAATATTTTATATTGTATTAATAACTATATAAAAATAAATAAATATTTTTATATCAATATATACTTATTATATTTAAGAAAATATTTAAACGAAATGTTAATGAGTACTTAAACAAGCTCTCAACGAGTATTTAATCGAGTTCTTAACTAGCTCTTAAACGAGTTGTTCACGAGTATAATCGAGTCGAGCTCACATGTATTTAGATTCGACTCGTTTATGAATCGAGCTTTTTTTTTTGTTCAAACTCGACTTGTTAATTAAATAAACGAGTCAGGTCGAGCTTTTATCGAGTCGAATTTCGAACTATTCGTCGAACATATCAACTCGTTTACACCCCTAACGACCACTAACCTCTCCAAGTGAGTAAAACAACAGTCAACCACCCGACAGAATCTGCCCGTGGAGTACAAAATCGACGGATGGGCCTACTTTGACATGGTAACAGACTTGTGCCGACAGTGGAGCTTATGTCTGCTGCCGTTAAGAGTCGTCTTATTATTATTATTCTTATTCTTATTTACTTCGGTTCAAGATCAAACCAATATAATATGACTAAACACTAAATCTATATACACTCATCACATAAGGAGTGATAAAATAGCAACTCAATTATTGAGTGCCATATAAATTTATTGGCTAATCATATTACACTTAATTGTAATATGAAAATGTATTAAGCTTTTCTCTTTTTTTATAACCTCTCAAAATTTTAATCATTTTTAGATCCTAGAGAACCCAAAAATATTTTGAAAAAATTATTTTAAAAAAATCCTTCCCAATAGTTCATAAGGATGGAACATGACCCAGTATACACCGATTAATGTTCTTATTCATACCCGATGTTATCAAATTTTAATATGCAGCTTATATACGTTTTATATTTGTATCAATAGGAGTTTATAATAATATATATGTATGTATGTTATAATCTAAAAGATTTGTGTTTTATATTTATAAGGATAAATTAATTAATAATCTCTAAATGTAATAAAGAATGTTCTTACTGTAATAAGATTTAACGTATACTGTAATAAAAGATAACATTTACGTAACTGTAATAGGAGAGGTCTTTGCTGTAACTGTATTTAATATATATTATAAAAAATAATATTTATAGTAATAAATTATAATTTTGTCAGAAATTAAAAAAAAGTTAAATATTTAATAAAATTTTAATTAATTTATCTTATTTATAATTATAAAACTAATGTAAAAGGTGGAGAGTATATAGCTAAAATAACTTTGTTAATGTTCTAAGATTTTATGTTTTAACTCTATTTCTACTAAATAAAAACTTTTATCTTTGGTGTAGAATATGGATATTTATTCTCCCGAGCCGGACACAATCAGCAGTCGAGTTTTCAAATAAAAACCTGATAATTGAGAGCCACCAAATAAGCAAATCACAGAGATATTCCCAAAACCAAAATAAATTAGTACTACTAAAATTAAGATTCTGGTTCCAGGCTCCCAGCAGTTCGCCACCAGTTCCCCGTCGAAGAAACGCAGCGGGGACCAAAGGAGAACATCCCATTAATCCATCATCTACGTATCCCCTCCGCGAGTCATCGTAACCAATCCTTTTCCCTATTTGCTGTACCAGTTCGTGCGCCACCAGTTCCATAGTTGGTCCAATAAAAGGTGGCCACACATATGCGTTCTGGAATGTTTTGTTGCTCCTCGGCTCAGGGGATTCATCACCCCGGAGAAGCTTCACACTTGTAGGCTTGTAGCTAGCTACAAATGCCTCTCCCCGCTCTGCGCCTTCCTCGGGCCCCCGGCGTTCCCTCTTCCCCCGATCTGAACGAGCGGAGCGGAATGGGATCCCTGCCAGGCCCCCCTTCCCCCAAAGCCCTCTCTCCGTCGCCCACCTCCGCTCCGGCTACCCCGCAAACCTTGATCGATGCCAGCGAGCTCAAACGCCTCTTCGACGCGCAGCGCCGCCACCTCAACCACTTCTTTGACCACCTCGACCTCACCCAGGCGCGCGCATTCTCGCAGATCCTCCTCGACGCCCCCGGCGCCATCTTCTTCTCCGGCGTCGGCAAGTCTGGCTTCGTCGCCCGCAAGCTCTCCCAGACGCTCGCATCCCTCGGCTTCGTCCGCGCCGCTTACCTCTCGCCCGTCGACGCCCTGCACGGCGACATCGGCGCCGTCTCCTGGGGCGACGTCCTCGTCCTCATCTCCAAGTCGGGGTCCTCCGAGGAGCTCCTGCGGCTGGTACCTTGCGCCCGGGCTAAGGGGGCCTACCTGGTGTCGGTGACGTCGGTGGAGGGAAACCCGCTCGCGGCCGGGTGTGACATGAACGTGCACCTGCCCCTGGAGCGGGAGCTGTGCCCGTTCGACCTTGCGCCTGTTACGTCGGCGGCCGTCCAGATGGTGTTCGGGGACACTGTGGCCGTGGCGCTGATGGCCGCCAGGAACCTGACCAAGGAGGAGTACGCGACCAACCACCCAGCGGGCAGGATAGGGAAGAGCCTCATCTTCAAGGTGAATGGATCTGGAATGCAACATATTCCTCCTTTATTTTCTTGGATTTCTTTCTCGTTTTGCGCCCATTTCCCAATCTTAAATATATCGATCAATTGGGTCACGATTGCTTTCCTTTTAGGCGTAAATGTGGTCTAATCGATACGGAGATTTCTCTCCGTTCCAAGATTATTCTGTTTAATCATAACTGGGGCGTCGAATTTCGTTGCGCGTATGCTATGCATAGGTGTTTGATTAATAGATGCATAGGATTCTTCACCGCTTTTCAGTCGTCCATTATTTGCGACGCCTATTTGTGGATGATTCTCCATGGTAGAGATCTGGAGAAGTTCCAACGGTATTGCATTGCATAAGCAATGCCATTTCGCCTTACAAGAAAAAAATGGTGTCTGCTGGGGTTTCAAGTTAAATTACTGTGCCTCTTTGGAGATTTTGTGTTCCAGGTGATTTCTAAGTTATTATTTGCATCAACTTCTAGTTAGCATTTATAGTTTTCCACATTTGTCTCTATCTATTTTGATTTTCTCCTTATTCTGCGTTAACTTATGCAATGAAACAATGTCGGAAAAGCAAATGCTAGTTAATCATGGGATAGATGTGGGGAGTGAAGCTTAAATGCAGATGCGGCCATGCGGGTAGGGAGCAGTTGTTTCTTACGCGTTGGCCATATGGAGCTGCATTTGTTAATTTTTGAGAAAATGCCAACCTTTTCAGTCAGTTCTTGCTGTTAAAATAGGAACTGTCTATTTGATTTGTCCATAGAAATGGAGCTGTTCAAGATCTGATGATCATTGTTCTTCTAATTCTGTTTTTGATGATTTAGCTTAATATATCTATTAATGCATATTGTCTATTCCTTCTTGCTGGTGTATGGATCACTACTGATTGAAGCAATGCGTTTATCACAAATTCATAATTTTATTCTGTTTGGCAGAATAAGAATATGCTTAGATAGTGAAATCTTTTTCTTTTAATGTCTTAGGTCATGTTTTGTATCAGGATAAGAGAGGGATAGGGGTGAGTTAAGCCCATATTAGTTTGTTATCAGCACTGTAGCAGGGATAGGGATAGAAAATGGGAATGGGGATATCCCTGAAAACAGGGTAAGCTTCGGGGATAACTCAGGTTGCAGTTTCTTGCATGTTTTACTTCTCAGATACTCCATGCCCGGTATGTGGATGACACAATTTCATGGACATTAGGCCCGAATCGAGTTCCAGTAATTGGACAAAGAACATAGCCCTGTCGAATTTCAAATTCCTAGTGCATCATAGAGTATTCCTAAGGGGCTTTCTGGATTGCGGATTCATAAGATGGTGATTGCACTAAATGATGAAATTACATGTGATTTCTTCCTTCCAAGTTTTATTTTAAAACCGTTGCTAATGAATGTATTGTGCTTCCCTTCAGGTAAAAGATGTTATGAAGAAGAAGGAAGAGCTTCCTGTCTGCAAGGAAGGAGATTTGATAATGGACCAACTTGTAGAGCTGACAAGTAAAGGATGCGGTTGCCTTCTTGTCATTGATAGTGAATACCGTCTAATTGGAACTTTCACGGACGGTGACCTCAGGCGAACACTCAAGGCCTGTGGTGAAGGCATTTTCAAGCTAACAGTTGGTGAGATGTGCAACAGGTAAACAGGCAGTCTGAGTCTTGCAATCAATCTATAGTTAAAAAGGCTGGTATTGCATTTCTCATGCGTCTTACTCATTTTTTCTTGGATTGTTTTGCACTCAATATAACGTATTTTGGATGTTTTAATGTAAGAGAAAGTACGAAACACATTCATTTATAAATTAGAACTGTCTCAGGCTACTCAACCTCCAGGAAGAATGTTATGCACAGTCAAGGAGGCAATTATCATTTGATTTGATTATGCTGATATGTAGCGTTAACATGGTGTGCATGTTTTTTGAGTACAGGAACCCAAGAACAATAGCTTCGGATGCTATGGCGGTGGATGCAATGCAGAAGATGGAGTCCCCTCCATCTCCGGTACAATTCTTGCCTGTTGTTGATGATAACAATATCGTAGTTGGGATTGTTACCTTGCATGGCTTGGTCTCTGCGGGGTTGTAGTTCTAAATGTGTTCTTTTTAGTATGCTTCTTGTGCAATAATTCTTTGTATTCATTCATTAAGTTTCGAGATGGATCCACCTTGTGCCCCCAATCTAGTGTTGGAAAGCCATTGTTTCTGTCACTGTTGTACCTGCTATTTTGTATCTAGGATAAGTGTAATCTGTTAGCAATACACTGTAAGTCAACCTATTTTCAGCGACTGATGTCAGATTATCGTAGTCAGATGTTAATGAATAAGATGAAAGGTGATTGTGTTCTCCATCACTTTGCCAGTTCTGTTGCTCTCTTATTAGTATCTCACAATATTGCATAAAAGGTCGTACATTTCTTCTTTCTTGTGGACAATATATGGCGAGTTCGGGTAAAATGTTGGGCGAACTTTTGGAAATGATCCACATTTGATATGAGCCGTCATTTCAGTTAATTCCTTGAAAAGCTTTCATAAAAGGCTATACGGTCACGGGGCGGGATTTCCTCGTTACCAAAAAAGCCCAGGGTTTCGATCCATGGTCATACCCGACATCATCTACACCCAGTCGTATGACCTGTATAAACGGCCGAATTGATGACTGGTGCTACCCCTAATCACTGCATTGAATAGCTTGATCTTATTCATCTTTCGTCACGAAATCATGAGAACTCGCATATAAAATGAAGGTGCCTAAGCCTTTCAAAGTGGTGGTGATTGAACCTCCTTGGTTCATCGTTCTAAACTCATGTTCACAATGTTTAATCACAAGATGACATTTGATAACACTTATTTAAAATTTTTAAAATCTAATTTATCATATAATTTTTAAATCTGAAATTTAAAAAGAACTTAAATATATTAGGACATGAAAAAAAGTTGTTTGATAACTAATTTAAATAATATCAAAAGATAATGAGATATATTTCAACAATCGGTATTGGAAGGTCGGCAGTGGACGACTGACGTTTGATGGCCGTTGTTCGGTGGTCTGGCAGTGGCTCATGGCGGTTGGCGGTCCGGTATTCGGCGCTTAGCGCCCGGAGGCGCACGACGGCTGGCGGTCGGCACTTAGCACCCGGAGGCGTCTGGCGGTTGACGGTCTGACATTCGGCGCTTAGTGCCTGGAGCCTAGCGTCCGACAGTTGGTGCTTGACATTTAGCAGTCGACGCCTGACGTCCGACGCTTGATGTCCGGTAGTTGGCGACTTGCGGTCGGTGCACGATGGTCTGACGGTCGGCGCTAGAAGGAACGTCAGTTGGCGCCAGACAAGATGGAAGTCGATGCTCGACTGTCGACGGTCGGCGTCGACTGCCGTTTAGTGGCTATTCAACTGTCGGGCGCTGGCCGTCGATCGTTGGGCGCCTGGAGCCGGCAGCCAGGCGTCGATTGCCGAGAGCAGATTGTCGACGAGCGCCGGTTGTCGTCAGTTGATTGTCGATCACCAAAGGTCGGGCGCCGACTCTCGAAAGCCAGGCTTCGACTGTCGGGCACCTGCCACCAACCTTCGAGCGCCGAGAGTTGAGAGCGTTACATGTTTGGAAAAAAAAGACATATTTCTCAATTTTTTTAAGAGAAAAATGAAGAGAATAGATGTTCATTTAAACATAACTTTGGACATTTTATCAAACAATATAAAAATATAATGTCTTATCACTTTAAACATTAGGCATCTTGTTATCAAACATATCCTAAGAAGAATATTTCAAGCTACTCTTTTGCTTGCTGTTTTTTCTTGTACAATGTAAAGTTAATTAAATTGAATGCATTTGTTTAATTCTAACGTATTGAAGAATTGTAAGCATCATTAATAATGTTTCATCCTTCCGAGTTCTAGATCAGAATAAATTTGTTCTTCCCCAATAAAGACCAAATGAATAGGGCTGTTCATAATTCGGTTCAAACCGAAAAATCGAACCAAACTGACCAGTTCGGTTCGGTTTGGGCCTCTACACAATTCAGTTCGGTTTCACTTCCTGAAACCGAATAAACCGAATATATATATAATATGTACATAAATAACTCAAACAAAATGTAGAACAGTTGGTTAGCGTTAGGTGCTGTAGCGCCTGCGAAGGTTTGAGTTCGAAACCAACCTCCCACTAAATAGACATTTTTTTGTCAAAAAAGGTGAAATATCTTAGATCTGTTGTAAAAACATGTAAAAGCAAGATTCGAACACCCCACCTCTCGGGGAAAAGACCAGCGCCTTAGCCATTAAGGCAAGCGCGCGGCTGTGTCAAACAGAGCATTACACTTCGATTTAAACGGCACCGAACCGGTTCGGTTTGGTTCAGGTTGACCTTGGAATTTGGTTCAATTCGATTTGACAAAAAAATGAGTCAACTCGAACCGAATCGAACTGAACCGTGTTCACCCCTACAAATGAATAGGAGACGTGAACCACTTCATCAGGGCCAAAACGCCCAGTGTATAGGTCGTAACATCCCCTAAATGCAAAGCACAAAAAAGTATGTTTCGTAGTCGTAATTTTTTGAGAAAAGTGTATTTATACTTCTAAAATTTGTGGTATTTAAATGTATATCTTAAAAATCTTTATATATAATTTATTCTGTTGTATGTACTGTATTTGTTTATCTATATTTTTATTTTATTCTATCCATTTAATTCAACCATACTTGAGTTAAAGGTAAAAAGACTAATTTGTCTCCTGCAACTCTTTTTTCTTAATTTTGTTTTTCCTCTCCCCCAATTGGAGAGGGTCCATGCCCTAACTTCTCTTTCTCACTCTGACCATGAAGGGGCATACCCTTCAGTCTCTCTCTCCTCTCTCTCTCTCTCCTCTCTCTCTCTCTCTCTCTCTCTCTCTCTCTCTCTCTCTCTCTCTCTCTCTCTCTCTCTCTCTCTCTCTCTCTCTCTCTCTCTCTCTCTCTCTCTCTCTCTCTCAGTAAGGGCATCTCGGTCTTCTTAATCCTAACAACAGAAATACTCTTTACACCGTAAGATGGGCACAAGGATTTGTTTTCAGGACGGAAACACTTGGAGCAGTGAAATCCGTGGAGCGCATACTAGAGGGAAATCGAGTGGCTTGTTACTCAGTAGCCTATCTATCAGATGAAAATTGACCGAAACGACACCCACGTCCGGCCCATTTATAATTATCCATGTGGGTTGGAGGAATAGCCACCAGAAAAAGATGCAAACATGCATATGGAGAGACCATTTTCCTTGTCCACAGTAATGTTGAATCGTAAGCAAGATACATTGGAATTCATACTGTAGTTTTCTTTTCCAATTTTTTGGAATTCCTCCTTTCTGCTGCGTTAATAAGCGTATGAAAATATACATCCGCGGTGTCCAGAAGGGCTGCATGTAATCCCTATTTTTCATTAGAAATGTATGTGGACCAAAGCTAAAGATTTTGTTTGAACCAGTTTCAAAGCAATGATTTCCACAATAAGATCGTGGAGTGTTAATTCAATAGTTAAGACAGTTGAACAACTAATATTCAAACTACATATCAACTACTCTTCGGAAAAATCACGATATCTAAGTATACCTAATGTAGTACCAGGCATCCTTCGGACTGCTCTTCATCTCATGATGAAGAAAAATCATCTACGAGGCTGCAAAGATGTATTTTGGTAGAATATCTTGAACAAAATAGAATGATATTACCTTTAATTAAAGCAATGTGACTTTGCCATACTAAATTACTTGAGCATCGCATGCAACCCACAGTTGCTGTCTTTTAATGTCAAGTTCACAACAACAAGTATTAATTGAACGTTCATTCTAATATTTTTTAGATACAATTATATTTATATATATATATATATATATATATATATATATATATATATATATATATATATATATATATGATTTTCAGACAAAGACTCCTTTATGTTGAGAAGTATACTGCTTGCTTGCAAGTATCCTGCCAACTCCAAATTACACCTCTTGGACGGTATTGGTTCCGTTCCACCTAACATCCCACCCACAAGGATGAACCATGAAACATAGAATATGATTTACAAGGCTTCTACAAGATGGGGGAAGATCCTAAAGCATGATAAAATTAGGGGGAGAGTTGGATTCTCTACCTCAAATAGAAGAATAAATTCGTTGAGGTCTTCTTGTGTGAATGGCCACCTCCTCCTCACTCAAAACTCCACTCCAACATCGCGTACGCAACGAAGGAAGCCGACCTCAAACTCCACACGCCATAAGCTAGAGAAGAAAGCCCAATGAAGGTGCACCTCGGAGAGAAGAGAAGAAGAGGGGGGAAGAGGAGGAAAAGAGAGGGAAGAGAAGGAGAGATCTATTGGACTTGTATATATAGATCTTGGATCTCAGAACGTAATATTCTAGTTGTCGCGATTTGACCAGAATGTGATGGCCATCTATCGCAATCTCAAAAAAGTGGTCAAACCTTAGAGTTGAGCTTGACATGCGTCACACTACATACATGCTACTCTAAATGCGACAATTGACATGTTGACTTCACACTGCATGCGTCCCGACACGTGACGCAACTGTCTTGACAGTAAGACGACATAACATTGCCCAATGATGAGAACATGAATGTGACAGTCAATGAGTCAAGTTCACAAGAATAACACGACACCCACCTCGTCGCCTTCAGAATGTGACAGATAGATATGTCGCAATCCTCAGAACAATTTTGCTGCTTAGGAAAATCTAGATGTTACATTAACGTTCTCCTTGTTGACAACTTAATTTCATCAAATACCTACATTGCCTCTTTCTATTCCCTTCTCTACAGAGGATATCTTGGACTTGAAGGGAAGAGGATATAGACCTCTCACCTAGCATCGTGCTAGAGAGAGAAATCTCCGCACAATAAAAGCCAGGTGTAGAGAGGGGAAACCTGTGGTGCTGCAGGTAGGCCTGTCAATGGATCCAGAATATCCGAAATCTAATTGGAATCCAAAAAATCAAATCGGATTCGAATAATCTATTTTGACCCAAAATGTATCTTTTCTCCGCATTTGGGGCAAGGATTCGGGGCAAGCATCTCTATTCTGAAACCTTTGTGTTTCAGGGCACCGAAAACCCAATCTGGGGAACCCCTTCCGCCATGCCCCGCGACCACCTCACCCACAATTTCCCACCCTAGGGGCGTCTAAGATGGCGAGATTGGTGACGAAGAAAGTTCCGGCGAAGAAATCGGCCCGCCCCCCCATGCCTTCTACAGAAAGTCGAGTGTCACGCTGGCCCAGTCTATCTTGCCATCAGTAATAGCAGAGGCAGAGTCCATGAGCAATTGTCGAGAGGGGAGACGGCAGGACACGGAAGAGGAGCATGTGGAGGAAGGAGAGGGAGATAGGGTAGAGGTGGACGAGCATGAAGAAGGGGAGAGGAGGTTGTGCATCATCTCACTCCATTCCATGGCGGTGACGACCGAGACGGAGGTGCTCACCTCCTCCCCACCATTGTTGTTGTCGCCATCCAGCTACTTCTGTAGCTCTTTCAACTTGTTCTTCATGGCGACAGTCGTGTTTTGGGGCTTGATATCTAGGCGAGGCTGCTCTCCCATGGCCGGGAGAGGCCGCCAGAAGAAATGGTAAATCTCATTTCTTGGGGGCACAGAGCAGCCAGTGGTGGAGGCGACCGTGCTCTGCGGGCAGAAGGACGCCGACGTGGCCGCCAAGTCCATTGGCGAGAGTGGAGACACAGGGGAGCACCCAAGAACGATCATCTTTGGCCTCACTGACTGGGCGAATGCTACCGACTATAGCAACAGCTGCTGCTGCTGCTGGAACTCCGCTAGCGGCCTCTTCGGAAAGGGCAACCCCCTCTCTTGACGATTCCACCTCTTCAGGATCCCGACACCTGATCGCGATCGTTGCTGGTAGGCCGACGTCGGCATCGAGAAGCTGTGCAGAGCTGAATCACCTCCCACTCCAAAGATACCCCTCCCCTGCCAGGGAATCTAGACGCCATGTCGTGCTCTTCTTGGAGATCCTCCCCCAAGATCCTGTTGAGAAAGCTCTTCATTTCGGGTTTGGATCCGACCCGAATCTAAGATATGCTGGAATTTCGGATCCAGGTCGGATCCGAGTTTGGATCACATCAGATCCAATCCGTTTACAGGGTAGCTGCAGGGAAGCCCCCACTAAGGAAAGGAACGTACATTCCGTGGGGAGAAAAGTGCTAGAGGTTGGGGTTCCTACGAGAAGAGGAGTCCGAGAGGAAGAGACAAAAAATTGAAAATTGAGAGTATAAATGTTGAATGCGAGATAGTTAGAGAAAGAACTCTTGTTACCGGAAAACCAAAAAAAAAAAAAGAGCATAAATTTTGTTGCCTAGGAACTTTAAAAATTTGTAACTTGCGAAATTAAGAGGAAAACACTACAAGAAAAAGCGGAAATAGCGACCGACAAGTTCGGTCTCTATTCGGTCTCTGTTCGGTCGCTGTGAGCATCTGCGACCGAACAGCCACCGCCTTGCGACCGAATATTTTGGTCACTATATATTGGTCGCTATACAGCGACCGATCGTTGTCGGTCGCAGAATCCGTCTCTGATAGCAACCAAAATAGTTCGGTCGCAAGTTCAGTCGTAAATAGAGACCGCCCATCGTGGTCGCAGGACGGTCGCCCACAGCGACCGACAATTGGTCGCTATTTCGGTCGTTGACAACAGCCGATTATTTTGGTCGCTATATCGGTCTCTAATATAGAGACCGACCTAGCGACCAAACAAGGTCCGTCGCTATGTGTGTAGCGACCAAAGTCAGTGACCGATTTGCGACGAAAATATATCGGTCGCTAATGTTACAATATTTTTTTTTTATAAACTTACAAAAATGACTATAAATCACCTGATAACTAATAATACCATAAAGCCACAATAAATCAACAACACAAATCGCAATCTCCACGAATCTCAAATTCATCACATAAAACACAAACACACTAACTAAAATGAAATCACAAATCCTCCGTATATGTGTCATCCTGGTCGTCGTCTCGTCCAACATCTCGGATGATCTTGTATATCATTTAAAAAAATTAAAATCAAATACTTAATAAAAAAATCAAATTTTCTTGAAAATTAAAAGCAAGATGTTTTTCATTAACTGAAATTGACGAATGACAGTTTTAAACGTTTTGCTCAATCGGTAGTCCAATTTGGACTCCGTCAGTTTATACAAGTCATTCTCACCTTTCTGGTCGTGTTGGAGTCATTGACAAATTAATTGGACCTATTTTTTTATTTTTGACCTCCTTAAGCCCGATTAAGTTAGTTCTTTTTAGGAAATGTAAATTTGAGCATCAAGCTCAAATTTGGAGTCCAATTTAAACTCCGTCAGTTTCTATGGGTTACTTTCACCTCTCATGTAGTGTTGGAACAATCGATAGATTGATTGGACCTCTCTTTTCAATTTCGGACCCTCAAACCCAAGTTCATAGATTTGAAACTAAAATAGTTAAGAAAATACAAAATTGTTTGCCCAAGCCATATCGGGAGTCCAATTTGGACTCCGTCAATTTCTACAAGTCACTCTCACCTTCCCGGTCGTATTGGAGTCATTGACAAATTAATCAGACATATTTTTTTATTTTTGACACCCTTAAACCCGATTAAGTTAGTTCTTTTTTAGGAAATGTAAATTTGAGCATCAAGCTCAAATTTGTAGTTCAATTTAAACTCTGTCAGTTTCTATGGGAAAATGATATTTTCTCCTCCTTAATCTAAATTCTTATATTTTGTAAGATGATATCTAGAGTTAACAAATAGAAAATCAATCAAATAAAATACTTACCGGAGGCTGCTGTGCAGGAGGTGCTCTATTACCAGGAATTCCCAATTCTGCGAGCATCTAGGAGACGGTCTGAGAGACGATGGTTGAGATATTCTAAGAGACGGTCTCGTTGACGATCGCCCTAAACATATCCAGAGTCATGGTCGGGGCGGCACTGGAAGAACCACCTGGGGATGCTGGTGTGGTAAATGGAGAGGTCGCATGTGAGACCGAACTCGAGCATGATGATATCAGCCTGGTCGTGCCCAAGCTATGTCGAAAACCATAGACATGGCCTTTCTTGGGTGCCCCAGATGCTGCAACCCAAATGTCAGGATCCAACTCTGGATGCTGACTGTCATCCCCGTACCTCTCATCCATTCCTCTACTATATGACTCCTGCAAAAAAAACAAAACAAAACAAAATTATTCTACAGTTTAATTTTAAATGAAAACTATTAGTGTATACACTTACCGCTACCTTCCGAGCTTTCTCACTAATGTAATCATTTGTCCCTTTCTTCTTATGAGTTTCATCAAAAAGTTCTTGAAATTGAGGTGGCCGCTTGAGCTGTACTTTTTGTTTTTCAAATAAATCACAATTTATTATTAGACTAAAAAAAATTCACAAATGTAGAAGTGTACTTACCAATCTCGCTTTATGCGTTGCAAAGGAGACAGAGCCACTCGTGTGTACATTCGCTTTAGGATGCGCTGCTCTATTTTGCTTTACTTTGCTTGAATTTTCATTCCATTTCCCCGCTCCCCAAATGTCGCACAGCTCCGTCCAATACTCCTTTCTCATCCACATAGGCCCATGCCCCTTCCATTGGTTCTTATCTGTACTTGCACATGCTCTTTCTGCATTTTTTCGGACATTGTACATAAGATGTTTGAAATTTGCTCTTGCTGTAGTTGCCCATGCAAATCTAGCACGTAACTCATTTAAATGCTATGTGAATCGATGATTCCTCTACATATTAACAAAAAAATAAATTATATGTTACATAACAATAAGTGTGTTAAAATAAGAATTGAAAATGACTTAATATGATAAAATAAGATACATACCAAGAACATAGAGAACAATAAATCCTGACATCCATCGGAAAATCAGAAAAGCGATGGATGGGGCATGTAAAATGTGCTTGAATTGTCTTTGTAATAAATTGTGATGCTTGGGCTGGCTCTATTTTATTCCTGAACTTGAAAATATTAATACCACAATGACGAATAGATAAAAAAATAATGTATTACATACCCTTCATTTATCCACACTGCCCGCATCGTCTCATTATAACTGCCCTCCCCCTCGTGATGACTCGTCTCGTCATCATCATGTACTATATGAATTAAATAGTATAAATAAAACAAACTATCAAAAAAAAATAGAAATGTAAATGAACATACCTGCCTCAGATGGAGGAGGTGTAGATCCACTCGCCATGTGTGATGGAGATGCAGAGGCCTCAATCTACCCACTGTCAGTGGTAAAGGTGCAGAGGTCGTGGGTCCTGTAAGGATAAGAATAAGATACCACAAAAATATAAAGAATTATATTAAACAAATACTACAGTGCATTATACATGACATATTTACCTACTACAGATAGTAGCGGTGCAGAGGTCGTCAATTTACCTGCTACCGGTGGTAAAGGTGCAGATGTCGTGGGTCCTGTAGGGATAAGAATAAGATACCACAAAAACATACAAAATTATTTTAAACAAATACTACAATGCATTATACATGAAAGTATACATACCTACTGCCGGTGGTAGCGGTGCAGAGGTCGGTGGTATCGGTACAGAGGTCGTAGGTCCTGTGAAAATAAGAATAAGTTACCACGATGACATAAAGAATTATATTAATAAATACCGCAATGTATACAAATCAAAGTATACATACCTACTGCCGGTGGTAGCGGTACAGAGGTCGGTGGTAGAGGTGTAGAAAAGGAAGTAAATCTCCTCCCACTACCCTCTCCCCTTCCACCTGAAGAAGTCCCACGCCATCCTCAAACCATATCTTCAACTGGTAATAAAATACATGCATATTCATCAAATAGTGGAAGAAAGAAAGTTACAGAGTATTAAAATTTTAGGTAAAATTGTCTACCATTAATCAAACATTCTCTATTCATCTTCAGATGTTGGAGATATATCAAATTCAGCATTCACATCTTCATTATCAGATTCATTTTGATCACTAATATATGCCTCCTCATCGAAGTCCCCCAACTGTATTTCAGGTTGTTCTGGATCGACTTCTTCCACTTCATTCTCTTTAGATAAAGACAGTGCCTCCACAGATTCATCACTAGAAGCAGGCAACTCTACATCATCACCCAAGTCTGATTGAAAGAATTTGACATTCACATCCAACTCTACTGTTTCAGTCAAATCCAACTTATATCTGGGAAAAGCCTTGTCTTAACCTTACAAACTGCCCACCAATCATTTCTTTCTTTATTTCTAGACGATGTATACTTTGTATAATAGACCTGCTGGGCTTGTGCGGCCAAAATGAATGGATCATAAGTATTCAATTTGGACTTATGTCTGATATCGACAATCCCATATGTTGTGTCATTTCGAACAGAATTAGGATCAAACCAATGACACTTGAACAAAAATATATGGTTGTCATCTCCGAGATATTGTAATTCTAAGATCTCCTCAATAATACCATAATAATCACATTCATTTTCATTATATGTACTTCCTTTCACACATACCCCGCTATTCATTGTTGACTTATTCTGCCCATATTGTCTAGTGTGAAATCTATACCCATTCACAATAAATGCTGGATATGTACGTGCAACTTTCGATGGGCCATAACTGATCTCTCGAATTCTTTGATCAGTAATAAAACCATTTTCAACCTACACATGGAGAGCACACTAGTCATAATTTGTCATTGGCCTAACAAGGAGAAAGAGTAGTAATAATACTTACATGATATTTCAGCCAAGAAGTCAATGATTTTTCTCGTTCTTTTTCAACCTCCATGTCAGTGAGATATGGACATCTTTGGATTAATTCTGAGTCAAATTGTCTGTATTATGAACATTAGAGCATTATAGATGGAATGAAAAATAACAAGTTATGGACATATCGTAATGTGAGCATAGCACTTACGCAACATAAGATTCAACCTCCATATAATTTAAAAGGATGTAAATTTTTGCACAGTGCAATTCTCTATCATTTAGCATCCGACTCGAAGAACGTCCATACGTACGTCCAGGATACTTAAATATAGAGAGCCAATCAGACTGAATGGAGTCTCCCCCATCATCATTACGTGGTGGCCGAGTACGACGAGTTTGTATCTCAGGTTCAAAGTACATTGAACAGAAATTTGATATTTCTTCCATAATGCACGCCTCCGCAATGGAACCCTCTACCTTTGCCTTGTTGCGAACTTTCATTTTCAATTCATGCATGCACCTACTAGAATGTTCATAGGATAATGAAAAACACATGAAAAGAAATTGAATTATGAGGGGAAAAAAATATATAAATTACCTCTCAAATGGATACATCCATCTAAATTGTACTGGTCCTCCTACTGTAGCCTCATATGGTAGGTGTATAAGCAGGTGCTCTATTGAATCAAAGAATGCGGGTGGAAATATCTTTTCCAATCTACAAACTATCATGATCACATTCTATTCAATAGTTTCCACATCTTCATACCTGAGCTCTGATGCACATAAAATTTTGAAATCGTCTAAACGGATGGTCCCTTGGTAGAAATCATCGATGACAATCAAACCAGCATGATTTGCCACCATGCTTAAGTACAAATGATTTGGAACTGTCCATACAGTAAGGACATGCTAGTTTTCCATGGGTGCTCCAGCCAGATAACATTCCATATGCAGGAAAGTCACTTATTGTCCACATCAATGCAGCCTTCATAGTGAAATTTTGCTTTCTGGATAATCATATGTAATAACCCATCGGTCCATAACAATTTCAACTCATCAATCAACGGCCTGAGATATATGTCTTAGTTTTTTCCAGGATTTTTTGGACCAGAGATCAATAATGATATAAATAAATGCTCTCGTTTCATGCACATATTTGGCGGAAGATTGTATGGTGTCACGAAAACTGGCCAGCAAGAGTAGGAAGTCACTGAACCTCCAAATGGATTGAAACCATCAGTACAAACACAGCCTTACATTACACGACTCTTTGAGAAAGTAGGGTGAGCACGGTTAAAGTGACTCCAAGCTTCGGCATCTGCAGGATGACTGATTACATTATGTTGTCGACATACTCTTTCCGCATGCCATCTCATATGTTGAGCTATCTTTGGTGACATATACATTCTCTGCAATCTCGGTGCAATAGGAAAATACCACAATGACATATGGTATATCTTTTTGCTTGAATTGTCCCATTTCTTAGGCTTGAATCTATCATGACCACATATGGAACATGATACCTTACTTTTATCCTCATTATAATATAACATGCAATGATTAGGACATGCATCTTTTTCTCATATCCAAGCCCTAAGTCAGTGACCATCTTCTTTGCACGATAAAAATTTTCAGGTAACTTCTCATCTTGTGGCAACATACTTTTGATAATCAGTAACAAACGATCAAACAAATGTGAATTTAGATTTCAAGTTCAATAATTGTGACACCGCAGACAGTCGGAGTGATTTTGACATCCATTCCATAAGGCTCATCAACATCTTTGAGTAGCTGATAAAATCTTCAGTTGTCTTGTTTGACGGTTCTTCATTGTGTACATGCTCCTCATGAACATTGAATCCTGGACCAGCAGCATCTATGACCATATCAACATATGAACTTCCACTTCCAACATTGGTAGGCTCGGTAGCTCGTAGGACCACAATGTTTCACCATGACATATCCAGTTTGTATAATCTTTAACAAACCCCTTTCTGTATAAATGACGTTGTACATCCCATGTTGTCAGCCACTTCAAATTCTTACAGACTACACAAGGACATCGGATACGACCCTCACAATCTACAGCTTCAATAGGATTTCTCAAAGCAAACTGAATGAATCTCTCAACTCATTTTTAAATTCCATAGACACCACCTGATCAACTACTCTACGGTACATCCATGAACGATCTTCAGACATTTTCCCTGTGCGAATGAAATGTAAACACACAAAACTTTAACATGTTTAACAAAATAAAAAGTCCAACCCTTCCTCACATTGTCCATCTCTGCCATTTTAAATAGGAAGGAAATATCATATAGATTTTCACTTTTAACCCATCTGTGAAGGTTTGATCGCACGATTACTACTGTATGTGTTGTGTTATTTGCTAAAAATTTCGGCAACATCTCCCCACACCTCTCGATATACCACAAAATATTTATTGATTAAGAAAATTTCTTAAACACTTACTAATAAGTGGTTAAGAAAATAATCAAAATCAATAAAGGTATATCAGAGAGGAGTGAGAAGACGCAACCAAAATTTTTAACAAACATCACAAACACATATAGTAATTAACCACCTAAGTGCGATCAAATATTCACAGACTGTCCAAACGGGACAATTCAAGACTTTGAGTTAGATATACACGTTCTCATCATTCAAAATGAGAACGTGCACATCAATCCCAAAGTCTTGAACGGGTAGGTTGATTGACACGGGCTTAACACACTCTCCTAAGATGCGTGTAATGTTAGGTTGCACCCACGCATCTCAGCTCACATACAACACCCAACTAATTAAATATTGACAAAATAATAACCCATTCTAAAAACACAAAAATAAGTATTCTAAAAATATACATATCAACAAGCACATAACATGTGAAATTTACAAAAGCACCAATAACATGTGAAATTAGCAATACATATAGATGATGAAAATATAGATTTTATTTTACATCCAACATATTCATAAGAGCAATCAATGGCATGGCATAACATGCATGATGAGAACATTATTCATGAGTGCATATCTAACTAAATATTAATATAGCACCACTGAAATTACTAATTCAATATGACAAGTGACTGAATTTGCGAAATATATCCTTGAGGACATTAAGAAGTTCGGGGGAAATGTGGTTATGCCTGATTGCGGTTAATAGTTAGTGCACTTAAAGGGATGTTGGTTTCTCAGGCTTCAAATTAAGACACTTGGCATAATTAACAATTAGCGAGGTGGTCTGGTCGGGGTATGAGTGGGCTCTCCTTCACCGGCTCCTCATGAACGATTAATGGCAATTAATCTTGGGACCATCATTGATATTGGATCTCATGTTTCTTACTAACACAATGATCATATTATTTTGTAAATGACAAGATTTTTTTCAAGTTAGCTTCCCCGCCAAGTTATACAAACAATTTTGTCAATAAAATACACGCGTATAGCAAGTGATCTATATGGCTTTTTATGTCTGAACAGCATGCAGCACTACCGAAGTTCATACAAGGGGAAACTTGCATTGAAAATGGTATAATCCTGAATTGGGGAGTTCTAGATATTGTATAGCAGTCATAATCCCTTGTTGGGCTAGATGGGCCTTTATTGGGCCTACTAGAATATGAGGAAGATGGATCCCTAAATGACTGCTCCATCGAATCCGGCTAATCGAACGTGTCCACATTTCAAGGGGATGAGAGGTTTGTCCCTTCTTCACTTTATTGTGAACTCAAAATCATGTTTTTCATAAACCTGTTCTGACTTAGCTTAGGAGAAGAATAATTAAGAAATTGTAAGAATTCTGGGGGCAGTCACAGTTCAAATTTGAGCTTGGAAACAACACTCTATGAGGGTATTTGATAAGTGAATCAGATTTACCAAAAAAAAAGAATGTTAGGATATATAACAAGACCAACTAAACTCTGCACACCCCTATCTAGTCTTTTTTCCCCCTCATTTTTGGTTGGAAAACTAACTATTACAATAAATTTCTAATAAACAAGGGCCAACCAATTCCTTAGAGGTCGGTCCAAAATGTCCCTACCTTTCATTAAGGGCTAAGATCAAGAAAAGACACTAATCAACCATGGACTAGTGTATTAGAGAACCAACTATGGAACACTCTTTAGACGTGTTCAACATCTCTATCGATTGTCAAACTAATCTTGCCAAGACGAATAGTTGCATGGTTAAATTAACTCAGTTTGTGGTATATAGTAGTAGGCCTTGGACTCAATAATCGTGTTGTGTTGATAAACCAGTTAATTCCTTCAATTGTCCCCCGCCATAGGCGGGTTGGACATTGGGGAGGGGTGGGAGCGCCCCACCCGGGTTCGATCCCGGGCTGGCGTTGGGTTACCTAGTGGCGGATGCCACTGGGCTACAACAAAAAAAAAATCTATTAAAAAAAGTTAATTCCTTCAAGAAAAAACTAACACGACACTGATACAATGTGATTTCAATTTTTTGATTGAAAATTGAGTCGATTTTCTAATTTATTTGGGGACACATTCATAAGTGCCTTATATCTGAAAATGGTGAAACCAATGCAATTTTGTCGTCCGTAGACATGAAAAGGTTTGCATTTCTCTTCCTAGAACACTTCAAAAACATGCGTAAAAGAGTCAACCCATGAAGAAGTTGAGAGATTGGAGGAATTTTGAAATATTGCCTCTTAAAAATATTTATCACAGGCTTCGACATTTTTATCCACCAAGAAGAACATGACAACGCGGTGGATGGTCATGCGGACCACCTCAGAAAATAGCCCAACAAGGGATTATGATGTAGTGGGGGGGTGGGAGGGAAGAGGAGAAGGGAAGCAGGGGAGGGGGGGCTGCGCAGTCGGGGGTGGGGGGGGAAGGTAAGCAGGGGGGGGGGGCGTTGCCCGGGGGGGAGGGGGCGGCGAGTGGGGGGGGGGGGGTGCTGTAACGACCCAGAATCCGCATTACCAGTAACAACCAGTAACTCGAATTCTGACCCACTAACCCACGAGACAAGCTCGGAAGGGGTAGGAAGTGAAAAGCGAGGAGACTATATGTAAGAAGATACACACCATGTAAAGCTGTAAAATTCCACTATATGACATAATATGTACAACTCAGAGTCTGAGCAAGGCACAGAGTACAGAAGTACAACAAAAAGTACTACTCACTGCAGCTAAGGAGCACCAACACCGGAGTGGCTAGACTCGCTTGGAACGGGAGTCGACGAAGACCCACCTGAAAGGGAGGGGAGTGAGTCTCAAGAAAAGAGACCCAGTAGGGAAAAGTAACCCCACCGGCGGCAACAGAACTAAAGTGCGGAAAGTAAAAACTGAAAGTAAGTACACGTCGCACCACAAAACAAAATGTAAACCTCGCGGCTCAGTAACACCACACACACCCACACACACAGCAAGTAGGACTCAGCTAGGGTCTGTGGCTCGGCGTCCCATCACCACAGAGGCTCTCAACCCCAGCCACGTGTGCACACTACAGACGCTCTCTCTCGGTCTGGTCCACGAACGGTTTTTCCCCTACGCTTGACCCTAGCGGTAGAGAAGGGGCTCCACGGAGACCGGCTCAAAACACCCACAAGGAGTACGCACAGGACAGAGTCGCACTTGGCGTCCTGGCTCACTAGCGGAGGACAACCACACGCTAGTCGTCTAGACGGAGTCGCACCCTTGCCTAGGTAACACAACAGAAACGGGCACGCGGTAACGCAACGCGCACAACAGATGGAACACACTCAACGCCTGAAACTCCGTACAGTAAGTAAACACCTCGAGTCACAACTAGTCACTCATACGCACAGGCAGAGTCACACTCTAAGCCTGGCCCACATGTGCTATTAGGGCGGACATCACATGTCAATCGCCTCTAAACACACAACTCAAGCTTGCTGGGACACAGGATATTAACGGCCATATCGATTGCCGCCAATATGAGGTAAACGACACTCATCATGTCGTTTATCCTGATTAAATGGCAATCGACCTTGTCGTTTATATCACTTCTGAAGATCCCAACGTCAACAGATGTGGACGTTGATCTCTTCAGTCCCTAAACCCAGAACTGAACCGAATCAGTTCAATGGGCAAAATCACCCAACAGAACTTCGACTGATAGAGGGAAACACGTCCTCTCATCAATCTATACTACCAGAATATCAGAATTAAACAGTCTAACGCCTAGATTGTCTAAAACAACCACAATTCCGGCATGGTACAACCCAACCCTAAACCACAATTCGCACACTGATTCACACAAATTAGCATGCTGGATTGCTAAGGAGGGTTGTAGGAGTTAAGTCCCTACCTCAAAACGCTTTATAAACCCCCAAACAGCCACTAATCGCGCCGGAACCCCCCGAAGACTCCGCGCAAATCGCACCAAAACCTCGCGTTTCCCGCCCGATCAAGCACTGCCACACGATCCAGGGCCTTCCCACAAGCTCCCATCAACCATCAGAACCTGTGGAAATCAAAGAAAAGCAAAGGTGGAGGGAAGGAGAGGAAAGGAGAAGAGTAAGCTCTGCTCTCGGGCTACCCTATTTCAACAGGACTGACCAGTCGACGTCAACATCACTGGTCGCCTACTGAACCGCCTGCAGACTGACGTCCAGATCTCCTGTCGCTGAGTTCAACATCAAACGTCCACATCGCTGGACACTGACTCTGACTCAACGGCTAGCCATGGCCGTCAACCACAAGTCAACGACAATGGTCTTGTCGTCAACCACACAGAACCACTACAAGACCCAATAAGGATCCGCCAAAGAACCGAGACCTTACAAGCCCTCCCCCTTAAGGAATTTTGCCCTCAAAATTCAAAAAACATAAAGAAAGAAGACTCACCAAAGAGGTACGGAAACTGCTCGCGCATTTCGTCCTCCCGCTCCCATGTCGACTCACCACCGGAGTGCCGCTGCCACGCAACACGAACTAAAGGGATGCCTGTTCCTCACCTCTGAACTCGGCGATCCTCAATGTGCAACGGAAACTCTGGTACAGTCAACACTGGAGTCACCTCAGACCACTCTGCATTATGCAGAACGTGAGTCTCGTCAGAAAGGTACCTCCGAAGCATCGACACGTGAACACATCGTGTACTGCTGCCAACTCTGACGGAAGCTCAAGTCTGTACGCCAAACCTCGACACGCTCAGAAATGGAAAAGGTCCAATAAAGCGAGGACTCAACTTTCCACGCTTACCAAACTCACCACTCCTTTCATAGGAGACACAAGGACAAACACCTGGTCTCCTACCTGAAACTCGAGCGGTCGTCTGCGCTGATCTGCATAACTCTTCTGCCGACTCTGAGCTGACTGAAGCCTCTGCCTCACAAGCTGAACTACCTCAACTGCCTGCTGAACCAACTCTGGTCCCGTGACAACCCCGTTCGCCAACCTCGAACCAGTCAAGAGGAGTGCGACACGGTCGTCCGTACAAAGCCTCATATGGTGCCAAACCGATACTGAGTGATAGCTATTATTTATGCAAACTCGACCAACGGCAAGTGAGCTGTCCACGACCCCTGCCACTCCAGACAGCAAGCTCTAAGCATGTCCTCCAAAGTCTGGATAGTCCGCTCTGACTGACCGTCTGACTGAGGGTGGTAGGCGGAACTAAAAGCCAACTCTGTCCCCAAAGCTCTCTGGAAACTGCGCCAGAACCAGAAGTGAAGTGAAGTGAGGATCTTGTCTGACACAATAGAGATCGGCACTCCATGCAAAGGAACAATCCGCTCTACGTACAACGGGCAACCTACTCACACCCAACTAGTCCTGACAGGCAAGAATCTGGCAGTCTTCGTCATCTGTCACAAGAACCCAAATGCTGTCGAAACCTCCAGCTGTCTTCGGCAAACCACAAACAAAGTCAGTCGTCACATGGTCCACTTCCACATCGGAATCTCTAACGGTGCACACAAGACCTCCCGACGCTGATGTCGGCCTTCACCTGCTGACAGACCAAACACCTAGCAACAAAAGCCGCTATGTCTCTCTTCATTCCAGGCCACCAAAACTGACGTCTCAACCTGTGATACATCTTGGTTGACCTGGATGAATCGAGTACCTGGAACCATGTGCCTCCTGCAACACAACTCTCCTGATAGACTCCTCAACAGGAACATAGAGTCTATCTCGGAACCTAACAGTCCCGTCCTCACAAAGATCAACCTCTGGAAGAAGCAACACACTGTGCAACTCGGGATCTGCATGCTGAGCCTCAGACCTGTCTCCACCGGCGGGAGCCGCTAAAAACTGCCCAACACAAACTGACGACGACTGTGAAACTCTGAAAGACCCCTCTGTCGCAGACTGCCACAACTGCCACTCTCTAAGCATCAGATGACTCATCTGTGCTTTCCTACTCAAGACATCTGCAACTACATTCACCTTCCAGGCTTATACTCAATGCTGAAATCATAGTCTTTCAGATATTCCATCCATCGACGCGCCTGCTCATATTCAGATCCCTCTGAGAAAACACATATCTCAAACTCTGGTGGTCGGTACAGGACTACAAAACTCACTCCGTACAGGTAAAGACGCCAAATCCGCAAAGCAAACACCACAACTGCAAGCTCTAGGTCGTGGTCGGGTAACTCTCCTCGTGGGGCTTAAGCTGGCGAGACGCATAAGCCACCACCCGGCCTTGCTGCATCAAAACCGCACCCAAACCAACACCTGAAGCGTCTGTGCAAAACTCAAAACCCTCCTCACCTGAAGGTAAGGCAAGACTGGCGCCGACGTAAGCAGTCGCTTCAACTCTATGAAGCTCTGCTCACACTGCTCCGACCACTCAAAAGGAACTCCCTTTCTCGTCAACCGAGTCAAGGGTGCAGAACCTGAGAAAAGTCTCGAACAAACCTGCGGTAGTAACCTGCCAAACCCAGAAAAAACTACGAATCTCAGACACAGATCTGGGACTCTCCCACTGCAAAATGCCTCAACCTTCGCTGGATCTCAAGAAACTCCCTCACCTGAGATCACGTGCCCCAAAAGTGAACCTGTTGTAGCCAAAACTCACAATTACTAAGTTGGCATACAACTGGTGCTCTCGTAAGTCTGCAACACGATCCTCAGGTGCTCAGTGTGTCCTCCTCGAAACAAGGAGTACACCAGAATGTCGTCAACAACCGGTCTAAAAAACTGGTGGAACACCCGATGCATCAGATCCATGAAGGCCGCTGGAGCATGGTGAGCCCAAACGGCATCACCAAAAATCAAAGTGTCCATATCTGGTCCGAAAAGCAGTCTCTCAATGTCAAAATCTCTAATCCGCAACTGATAGTAGCCCGACCTCAAGTCAATCTTGAGAAGACACGAGCAGACTGAAGCTGATCAAAGAGATCATCAATCCTACGCAAAGATACCTATTCTTGATGGTCACTTGATTTAGCTTCCTATAATCAATACACAATCTCAGGCTACCATCCTTCTTCCGAACAAACAAAACATGTGACCCCACGGAGAAAAAACTAGGACGAATATAGCCCTTCTCCAACAAACTCCTCAAGCTGCCTCTTCAACTCCCTCAACTCTGATGTGGTGCCATACGGTACGGTGCCTGAGCAAAAGGTAAAGTGCCAGGAACCAACTCTACAGTAAATCAATCTCTCTCTGGCGGTAGACCAGGCAACTCTTCGGAAAGACATCGGAAACTCACTCACTACAGGAATGTCTCCCACTCCCGAGACAAACTGGTCAAGAGTCACTGCAGAAACT
>CM024759.1:94848721-94901896 GCA_014218235.1 Colocasia esculenta | reverse complement strand
TTTCCTCTTTATTCTAATTTAATTCTATTTATCATATTTATTAATTTAAAATTTTATTTTATTTAAAATTTTAAAAATCAATTCAAAGTTACTACAAAATCTCTAACTTCTTTCTAAGAAAAGAAATTCCGGAATCCTTGCCTCCTCTACCTGACATGGTGGAAATGAGAGAAGAGGAGAACGACTCACAACAAATTCTTCAGAAACTCTTACCGTGAAAATAATTGGAAAATCAAATTCATCAAAAGAAGACGATAAAAGATCCCAACTTTTGCGCCCCACCTGCTCCTCCATGTTCCTTGGAGAAACCTTCCGCACCGAGAACACAATTGCTCCTCGTTTGGGTACTCCCCACATTGATCACTCCTTTATATGGATCAGGCGGGGCATAGACCCATCTCGGTGGGGAATCCTCGACCCCAAGAGCAGCGACGTCGTCCCCCCTCCCCCCAACCCTTTGTTTTAATGTGACGGGGACGGCGTGGCGAATAGGACAAAGCTTGGGAAGGGAAGGGGACAACGGCGGTTGCAGGAGCAACAACCACCATCCGTGGTGGTACTGCGAACAACGCCACCACCCGTAGGTGGTCCTGTGAACAACGCCACCAAGTGGGCGAAGCCTCCATGCACACGATCCCCCATGCCTGTAGCTTCTCTTTGTCTAGGAAAGGAGTAAAAGGTGGGATTTTTGGGGGAGGGGATCATTTATGAGATTGCACATGTCTGCAAGGAAACCCCAAGTAGATCCTAATAAACTTTGATCCCCGCATGTAGGAGGACTGAATTGGTCTCCTCGCCTCCACCCCCCGCATCAGCAGCTCACCCAGCCGCCTCTGTCCTGCTGTCGACCCCTTTTGTTGCCTCCCTCTCTCTGTGCCCCTGCAACTGTTCCTTTCTCGGAAAGGAAAATATGTTCTCCGTCGCGCGTGAGAGAGAGAGAGAGAAAAAAAAAGAGTGGGATCTAGTTTTACCCATTCAAAGTTACAATTTCTCACTTGTGTTCCGAATTAGTGCATCTTTCTGCTGCTCATCTGCCTGGCGACCCTGCCCGTCCATGGCGGACTCATATGGGTCCCCTCTTCTCCTGCCACCTTCTTCTCCACTCCCTTTCTCCTCTGCACTTCGTTTTCTTTTTCTTTTTCTTTTTTACCCCACGGCGCCATGGTTTGTTCTTCCTGAAACACATGAGGTGCCTGGGAAGCTAGCTCGGAGCTTCTCGACGGGCAGACGCACGGGAGAGTGGGTTGGGGATGTCGCTGTGTCCCCCCCAGTTACATTAGATAGTAAGAAAATAATTTAATTAATAACATGCTATTTTTAACTAAAAAAAATTTTTTGTACAACTATATATATTATTAGGTGATTTTTAAAAAAAATAATTTTATTTTATCCAAATTAACATATTATAATCTATATCTCCTTTTAACGTAACTTACCACAATTTTTTGCCACTTCCATTTTCTCTGCATCTTACATAATTTTAATATAATTTACACTGATTCAATGGAGTAAAGAAAGATGAATTAATATATCCTTTTTCTTTAAATAAAAAAGTATTACTGTAATAGAAGAAGATATTGAACTAGTGACATTCACTACTAGAAAAAATGTTATACCTACAACCCAAAACCGTAGGTGTAGGCGAAAAAATAGTAGGTACTAGTCTTTACCTACAACTTTCCCTACGACTTGGCTCGTAGGTATAAACACCGTAGGTAAAACATATACCTACGAAGTAAAAGTCGTAGGTGTAAACTTTGTCTTTACCTACCACATATATATTGTGTAGGTGTAGACTGTTCCTTTACCTACCACATATATATTGTGTAGGTAGTTTAACTAGATGCAGCAGACAGCTACACCTACCAATTAATAGTTGTAGGAAAATATATACCTACCAAATTACAACTATATATAATTTCAGAAATATGACCTCTAGGGCCACCCATTACAAACACTGTTACATATTGTTCACATCCACATCTAACATTTCATAGCACCATTCACATCTAAAACCAACATTTCATATCATTCACATCCACAACCAACACTTCATGTACACATCCATCCAACACATTCATTCACAAACATCCACAATTTCTCACAATTAAATAACATCAAAAGTAAAGGTGAAATATACATCTAAGAAAGTTTCATCACTAAGATTAAAGTAATACATGACAAGTACTTTCATAATTGTTTATCTAATGGATAAGACGTGTGTACATGAAACTGGAACATCACATATAACTAATTAAGATACTAATCTTGATCACCAACTTGTCTCTTAGAATCCAATTGCACCTGAAATTGTCAAAAAAAAAAAAAAAAACAAAGAGAGACAAACCAAAGTTAGGATAAATTTTATCTCAACATGACAAAATTGAAAGTATAAACAAGTAGAACACATACATATTGTAGAAACCATAAGATGTGGCTTCCAATAGTATCCTTCATTGTCTTCCTATTATCGTCCTTGATAAATATTGGGGATTCAGGTTTGTTGGCCAATAAAACAGCAACTTCACAAAAGTTTTCGCCAATAGGTCTGCCCATCACTATTTTTGTTGGATCTGTACTCATGACAATGCCCATGGCCACTATATTTCCATACATATCCAACAATTTAACTCTTTTTGATATCAACTACAAGTAAAAAAGTTGAGAAATGATCAATTTCACAAGTGTTCGAATAGAAAGATAACACATGTTAAAAGAATTGTTCCTGATGTACACATAAAAACATCCAGGTAGCAGGTAATGGAAAAGCCAGTATGGAGCAAAAACCCAGTTAAGATCCACCTGCAACAACAGAATAAAAAAGAAGCTAACCAGAAAAAATTTGTCACCCAACATCAATCGATACTTTTGGATGAGTTTGCAGCCATCAGGATATTGATGTTAGTCATCCAGATTTTTTCATTAATGCAAAGCTTAATGGCTATATTCCTCCAAACAGAGAGGTCTGATTTCTCATTCCATATTTCTTTCTAAGTATTCTCCATGATGTTTGCATGTTTGGTCTGTTAATTTCTGTCAGTTCTGGTTCGTCATGAAATAGAGACATGCATTGCCTAGTGTCTTCAAGGGTATCATATAAAATGGTCTTATCATTTCTTACCAGTTTACATCAAGTGATACAATTCATTTATTGTCAAATAACTATGAACAACAATCCATTATATATATAAGATATCATCATTTAGAAATATCTTTGCAATTAACATATCAGAAATGCTACTGAAAACTCACGGAATGTACATCCTGTTTAGTCACACTTGCGCTTTCTTTTGGTGCCACTCCACCATCCACACTATCATTTCCTCCTACATGTAAAATATGTGGATCAGACAATAATATTATGTGAACTATAATTATTCAAAAAACTGGAGTTAAATGACCTGAAATTTTGACTTTGTTCTCTCCAACTTGGCAATCTCTCCTCAAGATCCTTAACACGGTCACCCAACTTCTTATTTTCATCCTCCAAATATCTGTACTCTTTCCCCAGGAAGTAGAAGAGGAATAGAGTTGATTGCACGGCCAGTTTCATCCTTCCACTTGCCTTGTATAATTCCCTTACAAATCTGTAAAATAATAAAAACTTTAAAGATAAATGTGCATAGTTGATATATAGAAATAAGTAGCCTTCTGCTATTACCTCTTATTTTGGCTCCTTACTCATAGGCTCAGTCATATGTAGAGAGTCTAGAAGAATCATACATGGCCCACAATCCTTGTGAAGTGGCTTCCCAAAGTTACATAAAATAAGGAGGTTCCAATGGCCCCTATAAGAAAGAACATAGAAATTTTAATATGAAATAATTTTTTCATTCTAAGAAAATAATTTAATCACTCACCCATCCACAATAGGCACAAAAGTATATGTCTTTGAGAAGACTCCTTTCTTTAAAATCCAATGCAGCACATTACTAAAGCCATTCAAGAACATGCTAAATAATAGGCAATCTACATATTCAATGTCGACTTGCTCTTTGCCAATTTCCAACCACATATGCCTATGAATGGAATAAAATTAGCATCGTTATATAAGAAAAAAAAGATAATAATGGCAGCAACAAGAATAGACTCACTCCATGTATGATTGAACAATATCTGAATTCAACTTTGATTGTTTGAAAGTGTTTGTGTAAATGTCTTCAATATTTTTCACTTTCTTTGCTTGATGTGGGTTTGACAATGGTGATGGACCCCACATGCCTTTTTCACTTTCTTCACTTTTTTGACTTGTTGCGGTGAAAGACAAACTCTTCATTTGTCTCTTTCCCCTGTCTCAAAAAAACAATAATGATAAACATATGTTTATATGTACCCACAAAATGTATATAAGAAGTTAGTAATACACTTACAAAATCACAAATTTCTTAACTCCAATCATAACTGTATAAAATAAGAAAATATAAGTAATCAGCGATGGAGCAGCAAGAAACCACATTAAAATAGGAATCCACATAAAAACTAAAATTCATGCAAGTTATCGAGTAATCAACTGGATGAAGATATGACTAAACTTCTCTTGAATCAATTAGAGATTTATGGATTGACACTGCCCTGTTATCCTTTTTCATATGCCCCTGACCGCATTCTCTTTTTAGATGGTAGAACAGTTGTCTCATCCATCTCAGTTTAAGACTCAGGTAAATCCAGATGAGTAATACATTTTGGAAGACCAAGCAAAGCCAATTGCTTGAGTCACATATATGGAATTGATAAGAAAAGAGTACCAGTTGTATAAATTGGCCAGTAATGCGGATTTTGAAGGTATAATCCACAACTCCTTCAAAAAAGGAAAAGGAAAGTACATGTAATCATCCAACTGGGCATATATTTGATTTGCCAAGGAAACAAACTGAATTCGAACACAAAACATATAGGATAAGTTTGATTGTGATAGTTCTGGAACTGGAACCATTGAGAATGGCCAAAATTGGACAAGAACTAATATTGTTTTATAAATTTTAATGAAACCAACTGAAATAATGATCCAGTAACAAGATGATCAGCAGTGGCCAATCTGATTCCAGCCCCAATACAAGTCACAGTCATCATGACAGAGGTTAGAAGAAACAAGAAAAACAACTACACACCAAACTTATTTTGTACATTAGGCTTTTCAGAATGGAAAATGCTGTCAAATATAAAAATTACCTTAGTTCATGTCTCTGGACCTGACTGTTTTTTTTTTTTTTTTTGCAATTTCTTGGGAAAACATAACATAAGCTTTTGGGGAAAACGGGCTGGTGAAGGATTTGGTTTGCCCTGTTTTCCAGATTCATCAAATCATAGTGCTACCAAGGTACCATGCTTTCTACCACAACACATTCGATCGCCAAATCATTAGAAAACCATTGGTTTACTTTCAATAGTTAGCCCCTTTTTAAAAGCATCATTTGCCAGAAATTAAAACAATGAATGAAGTAGATCTAGATGTATGATGTGGGTCTTGGAGATTAGTTGGTCACTGGCACCAACAAAGCCATCCCACCAGGACGAAAAAATATGATGTGGGTCTGATGGAGCCAAGATGTGACAAAAAGAGTAGTAGGTGTGAGATCTCACAAAAAGGTTTCCTCTTACTCACCTGTCTAATGGGCACAAGAAGAATGGAGGCACTGGACCGCTCCTCTGGAATAAGCAGGTGCTCCAACTCCCTCACCACCTCGGATGTATGACCCTCGAATTTCCGTCGTATTTTTCGTATTTATGTGTGTATATTGTGTTGAGTATGTATGTACGTATTTACGTGGATATTAAAATAGTATAAATACGTGTACAGTGTTTATATTAAACGTAAATAATGTATGTATGCATGATGATAGTGTGAATATAATACCATGTAATATTGCATGTATAGAAGCTTGGTATGCATGGTTTCTGCATAAATTAGGGTTCTGGCCGAAGGCCCTTTTGGCGTCAATCCCCAGCCGTTGAGGTGGTGTTAGCGTCTAGCCCTGGACGCCAAACCTAATTCCGGCGTCCAGCGATCTGGACGCCAAATTCTCTGGCCTGCATGCGCAGCAGAGCTGCTGTCTTCTGAACAAGCATGGCAACCATTGGGGGGATGTCCCCCAACGGCTCTAGGCTGTCTAATCGGCATGGTGAGTGGGTGAGGGCCTCTCCTACATGCTGAACCCGAATGGCCTCTCCCCACTTCTCATTTTCACCCTTGCAAGAGGAGAGAAGAGGAGAGAAAACCCTAGAGCTTTCTGTGAGAAAAAACCCTTTTTGAACCCCCAAATCCGACCCCTTGGAGGTTCATTTGAAGATCTTCTGCATCAGGAGAAAGCTGAAGCATAGGGGAAGGCCTCCCCATCATCCCCTCGGCGAGGAGATCAACCAGGAACCCGGAGGAAGGCGATCTAGAGGAAGGTTCTGCAACTTCTTGGGACTGCCCAAGGAGGTCTTCACCAAGCCTCTAATCCCTTAGAAGAATTTTGAAAGGCAAGTGACCTATCTATGGTGTCCCCATATGAGTCTAGGAGGTTTTTAACATTTTATGAAATTTTCCTCTAGTCCTAGACCCTCCATTTCACCCGAATTTCAGAGCTCGGGTCTGTGTTTCTGCACAGACCTGAGTAAACGACAAGGTCCCTGGACGCCCAGTTCTTCCTTGGCGTCCATCGACCATGCCGCTGACTCTGAGTCAGCGGCCAGAGACCGCCGTCTAGTTCGTCAGGACAGAACAGTGAGCTGTTCTGTCCCTCTTATACGTTAATTTCGTTATGATTTCCGTGATGAGGATATATGGTATTCTATAAGCTATGTATATTGTGCATTGTGGTTGTGAATGAATGTGGTGTGATGGTGAATGGGAAAAATGGTGTCTTTAATCTTGTGAGCATGACTTGTAGATAATTTTGCAAACCCATGTTCCATGACTACAGTGAGTTGAATGCCTTGATTCGGTCTAACATGAAGATTGTGGGTCAGCATGTGTGTTTGCAAATTTAGGAAACTTATCCATGATTGTGCATTTGTTAATAGTTTTGGTTCGATAGAATAGAAGTATGTAAAAATGATTCGTAGTGGTAAATCCATAGATGTATGAATTGAGGGAATGTTGTACTCTAATTTCATGCATATGTGGTAGCTTATGGCTAAACAGCAAGTGGTAAATTGCATGATGTGTAAATTCCATGTTAACGTAAATTGTGAATAATGTGCTAATTAGGTGTTTGATTTCTGTAAATCCTATTTAGCTCAGAAAAATCTGAAAAATTGAGGGTATGAGTTTGAACCCGAAAACAGCATGTGGTTAAAATTTCAGGTTAATTGGAACAGTAAATAAAAGTTAGTGTTTTCATGTGAATATGAATAATTCGTACAATGATCGAAACGTGATTAGATTTTGTTTAAACCCAGCATGAATGGTGTGTTCACTATGTGTTGAATCTTGAAAACTCTGTAGTACCATGTTAGGAAAAACAGAGGTGTTCATGTGAGTAAGAAAGTGAATGAGATGAAGAGTGTCAAGTGTAAAACATGTGTAAAACGGTAAAGTGTTAAAAGTGTAAACTGTGCCAATGTGATACTCCTTCCGAGAAGGCAGTGGAGCGTATTAGGGAAAAGTCCCCCTGAGAAAGTTCATTGTGTTAAGTGACCCTAAGGGCATTAGGGAAAATCCTGGAGGTGGACAAGTACCACTGGTTAGGGTGGAGACTTGTTCTCCCGGTCTGCGCAGTCCAAGAGTCGCCATTGTATTGCCTAGATGGCGTCTATGTGATGTGATGTGAATGTGTCCTCTTTGGTGGTTTGGACTATGTGTCACGGCACTAAAATAAGTGTAAAGTGTAATGTGTAAAGTGTATGTGACCATGTGTAAATGTGTAAGTGATATGTGAATGTGCATGTGTAAAGTGTAAACATGTGAGAAGAGGAACCTAGTGTAAAGAAAAATGTGAAATCTTAGATATGTAAATGGTTATAGAAACCATGTGAAACTAAATCTGAAACCAAGTGAATTCAGAAAATGCATGTCATTATTCTCATGTTTATGTGTGCAAAAGTGTTTAGAATCCATGTTAGTGACAACAAATGAGTATGTGAGTAAAATGGCGTGATGGATTGTTCATGTGTTATGTTAAGCAACGTTGTAGCTTTCATGTGTAGGTTATAGTCATTGAACCATGTGAAACCAGCAACCTAAAGTATGATAAAAAGTTATGTATGTACTTAAGAACATGTGGAATCCATGCTAATTATGTTCCCCGTTCATGTATGTAAATTGTTCATGTCAATAGCTCTCACGTTTTGGTTAAAGTCCCATGAGTGAATTGAATAGAGACCATGTGATAGGTGAATGTTATTTTTGAAATCTGAAAGCATGCGTTATGTATAAATTGTAGAACCTTCATGATAGGTTGAAAACTTAAATGGATTAGCATGCTATGTGTTGTAAAGTGTAATGTGCGTGTAGAAAACCACTAGGACTACGTGTATCATGCATAGTGTTATGCTAGCATAGTGGTTACTTGCTGAGTCCCTGGACTCACTCCTTGCTTCGGCGTACAGGTATAGTTGGTGACACAGTACCCCGGAGGAGGCAGCGGAGACGGACTCCGAGCGTGGAGACTAGCCAGTTTTTGAGATCTTGTGATTGTGTACTTCTTAGTATGTACTTGGACATTGTATTAGAACTATCATTAAAAGAATGTAATATGTGGACATTTGTATCTCTATTTCAGCAATTTAAATCATGTGAATTTTAGTTGCTTTTTTTGAAATTTGTAAACTGCATGTATGTTTAATGTGGATGATGAATGAATGGAGATAGTTCTCTTTTACTTCCGCTACTCTGTTATATATATTCGCATGTATCTCAGCTGTTTGTATCGTTGGGTAAATGTCCCACTGTGGCTGGCAGCACTCACTATACCGACGTGGGTTGGTATAACCGTACCGGTATAATGAGGGCCGTCACATCGGACGTCAGCTTTGGCCTCTCCCGAGCAGTTGCCTCACTGCAGGACAAGCCAAACAAACTCGTCAGGAGCAATCTAATGCCCATTATTCTGGGGATGTCCATTGTTTCTCCAAGATGCCCATTATTCTGGGGATCAGAAGCAGGAGGGGAGGAGGACGATGAAGAAGAGGAAAGAGTCTCACCGTGCAGGGGATGTCGCCGCCGCGTACGACGTCACCGCCGTAAGCCACGCGCAGTCGCCGTCCGCAAGCCAAGCGCTATAGCCGGCAAGCCAAGGCAGCTTCAGAGACGAAACCCTTTCTCGCGGCGCACAATAGGAGGAAGTCGTTTCCCCTCCACCTTCGCCGACGTTGAGCAGCCTGGCAGCGCCGGAAGTTACGGTGTCAAGCTCCCAGGACACCGCCTGCAAAGGGAGGGGGCTCGATCGTTCTCCGCTATCTCCTGCTACTCTCCCCTCCGTTGCCTCCCCAAACCCCTCGTTCTCCCCTCTGTTTGCAACGAAATGGAAATATTGGGAATAGGGTTTACGGGTTGGGTAAGGTAAAAAAATATATTTATTAATATAATATTTATCAAATATCTTAGGTATAGAAGTTTATATACTTACCAGATATTAACGTGTAGGTATTTGTCCCATAAGATTTGGCGCCACTAGAAATTTTTAGGGTGGGAGAAGAAAATTTGGGGAATCGATGACCTATACCTACTATTAATATTTAATGTTAGTAAATTTATGTTTATAGCGTAGGTAAATCATTTTTATACCTACAATTAGTCCTACGTGTAGGTAAGTGTCGTAGGTAAAACCCATTTTTCTAGTAGTGATTGTAAGTAAAATATTTTATGTATTAACATAATAAGATATTAAAAATGTTAACATAATAATATGGTGAGAGGTTGGCTAATATAGTGTCACACTATCTTGTCAAAAGTTTTTACCATTGAGCAATGTTGGCTGTGTCGCGCGGATTGATTATGTCATATTTTCACGACACAATATGATATGAACCGTATCATATCGATCGGTCGATCGAAAATTTAAAGTCGATCGACCGATTTTCATCTCTCTTTGAAGACAAAATAGACTATAGAATCTGGACGTCACCCTAATAGAAATTAGTCGACCAATAAAAAGAAATCGGTCGATCGAATTTAGACTTTGATTTGTTGGACATCTGACGGTGTTCATTAGAAGAATATGTCGACCGATAAGAAAAAAATCGATCGACCAATTTTATCGTACTATACCAAGACTCGTGAATACCCAAACACAGTACGACACGACAAACCCTACGATTGAAGACCAAGGTGAATGTCACATGATCATATTATAAATTAGAGAAATACTTAATCCACACTTTTTGTGTGAATTAAATGGGCACACTCAATAAGAGTGTGCCACCTTCACTCTAGGGGTTTTAAAAAGTAAAGATGAAGGATATATTAAATACTCCAAGTGCGAGGTGACACACTCCTATTAGATGTGCTTATTTTAGTACACATCTTTTGATATGTACTAAATATTTTTCTATTAATAATTTTCTTGTGGAATCAACTCGAGAAAATCTAGTACATATTTTTGTAGGTGGTAAATTAGGTATGCTAATTTTTATGGCACCATATAGTCCATTGTGTCAATAACTTATTGCATTGTTGGACGTCCAATGAGCACAGCGGTGCTTTGCGTGCGCCTGGATGATCAAAATTTTTTTTTTTGGTTTCCCGCCATTGATCATGATCCAACGGAGGGGTGTTATAGTACGACGGGACCGCGCTACTGTACCATAGCACTATTCATATATATATATATATATATATATATATATATATATATATATATAGAGAGAGAGAGAGAGAGAGAGAGAGAGAGAGAGATTATATTCTTGAAATCTTCATATTATATTTCATATCCTTGTATTCTATGTTTTTCATCATGTATACCTCTACCATTGATTTCATCTATTTAACCCAATGCAATTGAGTTAAAAGGGTAAAAAATTAACTTATATTTCTCTCTCTTCTGCCTTTCTCTGGATATTCTCTTTCTCTCCCCCCCTCTAGCATGTCACTTTGGCCCACCCCAAACTTCTTTGCCTACTTCTCCACCACCTCTCCTCTACTGCCCTCTTCATCGAGGCGTTGACTTCCTCTCCTCCACCCTCAACTCCATCACCTTCAAATGGCTCGCCTCCCTAGCCGTGCACCCTAGTCACCACATACGAGGCCTTGCTATGCACTGTGCTCACATGTGTCGATCACAACAGTGCTGATAGGCTCATTACATATGGCTCAAACCAGACCCACTTCACCTTGTCTAAGGCTTGCAAGATTGTGGGCATCCCTCGTGCAATGTTTGTATTCTCCCTTCATTCAAGGAGGATGAGTTCAAGCTGTCGCCCGAGACACTTCAAGTCGCCATGGAGTCAAATGCGGCTCTCTCTCTCTCTCTCTCACCCCCTCCAACATGACACATTGGACCAACCCCAACTTCTTTGCCTATTTCCCTGCCACCTTCTGCTCTACCGCATTGACCATCTCTCCTCTATCCTCAACCCCGTTACCTTCAATTGGCTCGTCTTCCCTGCCATGCACCTTGGTTGCCATGCGTGAGGCCCTACTATCCACCGTGCTCACACGCGTCGGTCGCAACAGTGCTGACATGCTCGTTGTGTACACGTCGGACCAAGCCCACTCCACCTTGGCCTTGTGGCATCCCCTCGTGCAACATCTACATCCTCCCTACACACAAGGTGGACGAGTTTAAGTTGTTGCTTGAGATGTTGCAAGCCACCCATGGAGATAGATGTGATTCTCTCTCCATCTCTAGATGTCCCCCGCCGCCCCCCCTCTCTCTCTCTCCTTTCTCACTACCGGAGCTAGAGGGGTCTCCCTCTCGAGCACCCTGCCCTCTCCTTGTGATGCTTTCTCTCTCTTCTCTTTCAGTATGGGAGTCGAAGATCCCTTTGACACTTTCTTTCTCCCTTCCCCTCCACCATCTCTCTCTCTTTCTCTTCATTCTCTCTACATACGATTTCTCTTTATAACTCTCTCTTCATAATAAAGATGTTTCAATGAATTCATGTTTTATTTAACCGTTCTGCTAGGTGATAGCAGAAAATTCCCACAATCTTGATGATAAACAAATTACAGGGGCATAATTGATGATTTTTTTATTTCGAAGATATAGAATACAATATGAAGATTAAGAGATATAACCTCAAATACGATATGACTACATTTATTATGATTTTTTTTCCTTACATTTATTATGTTCCTACCTTGATGTCTTACTATATGACTACACTAACATAGGGGGAGTATAGGTGGGTTTGCGGCTCCGGAGGGCTTCTAAGCGCATACCTCAAGTCTCTCTAATGTCTTCTCATCATTGGGGAGGGGGCCCTATGTTTCTTAGAGAAGCCCCCTCCTCCCGTCAACATCTTCGGCTTCGTTCGGAGGAAGCTTTCCTTGTCTGGAATCCCTCTCAATTTTGTTTCGCCTCTCGTATGTAGGAGCTCAGTTTCGTCTTGCTCGGGGGCGCTATCCGATATCGCCAGCGAGGTGGCCTCTCTAGTCAGAGTTGCCCAACAACGGCGTAATAGCAGTAGTTTGTTGGTTTGTTTGTTAGGTGGTGTCTCTCTTTTGTTCTCGTGTTGTATAGGTAGGTCGATGATTTGGCACCATTTTTGGCTAGCTAATCCCCTCAAGCACTGTTTCAAGGTTCGCTACCATGGTATGGTAGTTATCTTCAGTCTGATGATGTTGTGCTCCCCCCCCTTGGCGGCCATTGTGGTCAAGGGTATGCTCTCCCCTATCGGATCCTTGCCGAAGTTTAGGGAGCTTTCCCGACAGCTGCATGCGACACCCGATACATGTAGTATTATCTTCGTGGTGCTATCATCTGCGCCCATATTTCTTCTCCTCTGGTCGATTGACGGCCTATCGCCGACGTTCTCTGACTGGTTCTTTTCCCCTTGGGTTGGGAATTTTCTCCTTGTGTATGGACTGTTGTCCAGGGCTGTTGGAATGCTTTTGGGACCGTTGTTGGTGGCGTCCACAGCCTATCTTCTGCAGTTGGCGCTGCCCATGCCGGTGGTTGGTGTACTCGCTTGCGGATGAATAAAAGAAACTTTGCTTTGCCAAAAAAAGAAGACCACACTAACATGGGTAATACCCATGTGAACACTATAATAATGCCTTAATGCTTACTATATTCATAGAGCGGCACCATTGCCACAACAAATTGTTACTAATATTGTAATTTGTTAATTTTGATATTTTATTCTTTTATTATGTTAGTATATTTAATATCCCAATACCCTGTTAATATGTTTACATGTTGACTTATTAACACCGATCTACGTTAGTAATGATTTATTAACACCTTATTATGTCTTAATGTCTTTAATGTGTTAATACATCAATGCAGTAATAGAAGTTATTGCAGGAGAAGAACTGAAGAACTATAAGGGTCTGTTTGGTAACATTTATTGAATCTCTATTATCTGATGCGGTAAGACATTGGAGATTCAGATTGTTTGACAAATTGTCTTAATAAACATCTGAAAGTATGTCTAACATCTTAAATTACATCTTAAAAAAAGTGATGATTAGGCCACTTTTTTTTTTTTTTCAGATCTCTCCTGTGTCGCCCCCGAGGGTGGGAAAGAAGAAGGCATGGAGGAGAGGGAAGCTGAGACGAGCAAGTCTGGAGGGCGTCCGGAGGGCGGGGTGGCTCGCCGGGATTTTGGGCGACGTTGCCGGCGAAGAAATAGGAGGAAGACGAGTGGACTATACCCTTGGCGGCCTCGCCCGCTCCCTCGCCCGCTCCGCCACTATCCCCCCGACCTTCGCCAGCAGCTCCACCGAGTTGTATTGCCTCCTCCCCATCAGCGACTCCAGCTTGTCCAGGAAGTCGGCGATCACCCACCCCTTGGGCTTCTCGTTGTTGATCTCCTTGGTTTGCTTCCACCCGATCTGGAAGTTGGGCGCCTCCGGGCGCTCCAGTGTGGTTCCTGGCTGGCGCTCACGGAGGATGCCCGACCTCCGGTGCCAGGGCTCTTGGTCAAGTACGGGAGGGGCTGCCGCCTCATAGGGCTGGGGGTGGGGCTCGAACCCAGGGGTGGGGGGGGGGTCCGGGGGGATAGAAGCTTCTAGAGAAGATACATATGATCGGGGGATCCACTGACAACAGAAGCAATAGGAGCTTGACAGGACTACAGAATTCAGCTCCCACTCTCGACTTGCGGCTACGCTCCCTGGCGCCACCTCCGCCGCTAGCCGAATACCAGAGTGTCTGCACCCTCGAGAAGGTGAAGTCCGCCTTGGAGCGCGCCGAGTGCGAGACCCGCCGGCGGCTGCAACAGGACCCGTCGGCGAAGCCCCGCCGCGTCTCAGCTGGTTCGGCGTCTACTACGTCCTCGTCCACCATGACGTCCTCAGCCAAACGTCGCTTCGGGGAAGGAGGGTTAGTGTAGTACCCTGGAAAGTTCATTAATTAAAAATTATAGATAAATTGAAATTTTATCAATTAATAATTTCAACCAGTTAAAAGGTATGCATTATTATCACATGCGTATAAACCATATAAAATTCCGTAAATAAATAATTATATATTAAATAATATTCTCTAATGACCCATCAAGAAATTGGACATAGAAAAATCATTTAGTCTAAGTTAAGAATTTATGCAACTTATTATCGTAATTAAGGAATAAGTCGAGAACTCTTATTTTATGAGCTAAATGGTTTATAAATAAAATAAATGTATGAGTGGACTTTAACTAATATGGGATGATGATCCATTATAATATTTGGACCAATGGACAATCTTGGCCGAGAATAATTTCGTAATAAAAGGATAATAAAAATCTAATAAGTAATGTAAGAACATGAGTTGTACAATTGGCTCACATGAGTTATTGGCCAAGAGTAAAAGCTCAAATGATGAAGATTAGAAGTATAGCACAAATAGTTTTAAATCAAATTAAAATTATGAAATTAATTAAATAAGTGTGATAAATAGATTTAAATAAGAATAAAGGGTGAATAATTAAAATTAAAACAATACCCATTAAGTTAAATTAGTAATGAGTTTATTAATGTCCTAACATAGATTGTTGGGCCCAAATATGAAGAGCCCATCATGAAATGGGAGTAAATAGGTGAAATTCATATTAAAAAATAGTAATAATTAGAAAAACTATTAAGATAAATAATAAATGACATATATATATATCCCTAAAAAGAATCTTAGAACTTACCCTAACCTATTACCCATGAAATTAGATATCTCCCTGTGGTGGTATGTTCCTGTTTGGGTCGGAGCCAAACGGGCCTCCACTAAAGAAGATGGGGAAGACGAACGCCGGTGCGGACGGAAGCCTGCAAAACCAGAGCTGGATCAGGAGGCCCAGTGAAGACCGGGAAAACCCTCCAATGCCTAAGTCAGTATCAAGCTTGCAAGGCAGGGGGTTTGTATTGTGTAAGGGTGTGTTTGCGTGAGAGAGAACGTACCAGTGCATGGTCCTGTACCTGTGTTTTTATAGACGTAGGCGACGAGGCAGGCATGCGTAACGCCAGTGGATCGTGCCTAGAAAGACGCCTTGATGGACGCGCATAACAGTGGAGTTATGCGCTCAGATGTCCGTTGGGATGCCAGGCGGTTAACGCACGTCTTGAGATGGGGCGCATAGCCCGGGGCGGTTATAACCGCGGCGTAGGCCAGAAGACCTGTTCGGCACCCTCTGGACATACCTTCCGAGCAGGTGATCCGCATGGGGGGGGGGGGGGATCGAACGTGCTATTCGGTGATATCCAGGGCTGTCCGCGCAGAAGGATTAACGCCCGCTGCTCGGAAGTATTTTGCCAAAGAGCTCGGCAATGCTTCGCTAGGGTGACGGCACGTGGGTCTCCTTTTATCGATCCGTACGGAGGCGTGGGGCCGTGCGAGGAGGCCACGTCAAAAGGGAAGGTGCTGATGGCCTTGATGGGTCATGATGGCTTAGGTGGCAGAAAACAGCCACCACACTTGCCCCCCACACCCTCAAGCGGCTCAGAAGCCGGAGCGCTTGAGGGCGGCGACCTGCTCGGGTTCATCTATCCCGCCATAAATGCAGTATCGTCCTCGGAGATCCGAACAGACGTGCGGCGGCGTCGCTAAAGGAGGTTTCACCTCGAACATGAAGCTTCATGATGACAACGTGGGTCGTGTCAGACCCGGAACGTCACATGCCAGCTCGAACGTCACCCTTGGGTCATTCGAGAAGAGACTTGGAGTGGAGGGAAACGCCGTTTCCAGCCCCGCTTCGAATTTCGCGCCTCACCTTCCTTATAAGGAAGAGGAGGAGGTGAGAGCGGGGTCTTCACCTTCGAAAATTTTCCAGAGTCCGCTGCCTCAAGAGCCACTTGCCATCTCCCCTCTTGCGTTTTCCTCTGCTCCCGTACTTCTTCTTCTTCGCGCGTTGCATTCCTTGCCTTCCAGTGATGGCCCAGAAGGGAAAGGAGATCGTTGAAGCCAATGGGATGCCGCCAGTGGGAGCGAAAGCGGCGAGGTACCGGAGCTTCGAAGGTCTCGAGAGCGCTTCTGGATAGGCGAGGAGTACGACATCGTCCTGATGCGTGAAGACGAGTCGTACTTAACCACGAGGCCGGGGTGCTTCGTGCTTTCGCTGGATCTGCTGGCGGCTGGTCTCCGACTGCCGATGCGGAGATCGCGAAGGAGCTGCTCCGGAGCTGGAGTTGGCGCCTATCAGCTGACGCCAAACTCTGGAGGACCATATTCGTCTTTTGCATCATATGCAAGAAAAGGAAGGTCGAAGCAACCGCAGAGATCTTCCGAAATCATTTCAGCTTGGCCTGTTCCCCGCAGTCCGGATGGAGATCGTGTACGTGAAGCACCGTACGAACCGGATGCGGGTCAACTTCTCGCCCCGCCTGTCCAACAACAAGGGGTGGACAGGGCGTCTCTTCTTCGTGGGTAGAGAAAGGGAGCGAACATCCCAAAGTGGGACTTCCCTGTGAGGGTGGTGGAGCCACTGAGGAAGGCGGACATGGCCCCTTTTGTGATTCAAGGGGCAGCCGCGGTCTCCCAATCGCTGAACACGGTCGGGGTCACCACGCTGAGGGATACCTGACCGAGTACAAGCTTGTGAAATACAAGCTTAGCCGCGCCTGAGGTAAGACTTCTGCTGCGTGTTTCATTTTCCACAATGCATGGGTTTCTGACCCTTCTTCTATTTCTTCTAGATGCCGAAGAAGTAGCTGCTGGTCGGGGCCAGAAGAAATGTAAAAATATGCCGAGACGATCCTCGTTAGCCTTTACTTGATAAGGCTAGACGAAGATGTCTCCGCGAGGGGGCCCGCGCAGAAGGCGAAGGCCGTGGTGAGAAGAGGTGCCGTGAAAGAGGCACCTGAGACGGCGGCTATCGCAGAGGCGACTTCTCTCCCACAATCGAAGAGGAAGGAGAAGCGCAAGGTGGCCTGGCTGGAGTCGCATGCCGAAGATCGTACCTCTGAAGAGGAGGTGTCCGACGAGCGCCGAGCTCGTAAGAAGAAGAAGGCGACGAAGACGATGCCGCGCGTTGCCGAGAGCGCCGGAGAAGTGGAGGAAGAAGAGGAGGATCTTGAGCCTCTGCTGGCTCGAGGACCTCGCCAACGTTCGAGGACGCCCGAGAGGGGGATGTCCGTGACTCCAATTGTGGACCGTTCGGAGGCGGTCATGAAGATGTCCGCCGAGCTGGGTCTGATCATGGTCAGCGAGAGTCGGACCACTTTGGAGGGCGGGCGGAGTCGCCGGTGCATGAGACCCAAGAAGGCCTGCCCGATGAAGGCGTTGATCAAGAAAGCACCGGGCAGGATGGTGCGTCACACGAGGGCGCGCAGCTCAGTGCCGAGGACGGGGCGGTCACTGCAGACTCGGGGAGAGGAGTAGGAGAAGTCAACAGTCTCACTCCTGCGACGGCAGCAGAATCCGGTGCTGGCGAGGCAGTTCTTCCGAGGGGGGATGATCCACAGGGAGGTGGAGAAATCCTGCCCCTCATGCCCCCTACCTCAGTAGTCACCGAAGGTTGTGTAGTCGGCGAGGATGCAGCCGAGGTGATTGCTGAGGATATTGTAGTCGGCGAGAGTGCAGGCACGTCCTCAGGGAGGAAAGCCCTCAAGCTCCTGGAGATGCCGAGGAGGCCGCGCCATAGCCTTTGCCGCATCCGCCACCGAAGACTTGGGGAGTGCGGGCGTGCGGCCGGCAACATGGTCGGAGGCCGTTGGGGCGGATCGAGCGTCGGCTTCGCGCGAGCGTGTGTTCCATTACCTCCGGGGTCGAGCCAGCCGAAGGACCTTGTGATTGACGTCGTCCCGGTCCTGTCCTGCCACTGCTGCGGCTGAGGACGAAAGCTCCGGGGACGACGATAGGCCTCTAAAGGAATGCTGCACAGAAGACTCCCCGAGATGCCCTCGGTGGCTACGCTGGAGGCGACACTTCGTCGTATTGAAGAGTCGCCAAGGAAGCTGCCTCCTAGCCCCACTGCCTCTTACCTTGATCGACTATCAAGGTGCCAGGACCTTACTCCCGAGAAGACTCGGTGATGCCAACAGAAGGATACCATCCAGAGGGCCAGGAGGATGATGGCGCGAGCGACGTCGACCTGGAGGCTCTTGTGGATGGGGTATCCACGTCGTTGGGTGTTCTCAAGGCCCTGGCTGTTCGGGCCCGGAAGAAAAGTATCTTTATGAAGCGCAGACGGCCTTCTACGAGGATCTTACGGCGAGACATAAGGCTCGCGAGGCGACTTTGGAGGAGGAGGTGAAGAACCTCAAATTGCCCTCCAGCTTCGGAGCTGAATGTCGCCTTGGCCCGGGCCGAGAAGGACGCTCTTGCCAAGGTAGTCGCGGATGCGGGGGTCCGTGCCGTAGCAGATTACAAGGCCGGATCAGACTATCAGGAGGATTTGGAGCAGTACGGAGCCCGCTGCTACAGGGTAGGCCTTAACGCTGGGAAGGACTTCGGGGAGCGGCTATCTTGGGTCGAACGTGCCCGAGAAGCTTTCGAGGCCGCTGTTCGGGAGTGCCGTCGCCGTACTAATGATGCTCGCTTGGATGATGTGCGCTTCGCACAATTCCAATCTGGGCGGATGCCTTCTTCGGATGAAGGTGCTGGCCCTTCCGAACAGGCTCCTTAGTCTTCTCCGCTCCATGCCCTTCTTATATTTTCCTTTTGTAACCGTGGCCAAAGAGGCCTTGTAAAAAGGATCAGTAAATGAAGATTCCTTTTTTATGCTCTGACTATGGCGTCTCTTTTTCTATCCTCTCTTCCTTTCGTCTCGTTCCTGCTCGGATGGAAATCCGCCGGTTTTATAAGCGTTGCATGTACAGCGCAGATCGTTGGGAACCGAAAAGGCTGTCCCGATCAGGGGTATGCTAAGCGCTTGTGTAACCATAGGAACAGAGAGAAGAGAAATAGGATGCTGAAAAAGGCCTTTATAAATAATAAGCCTTGAGGTTGGATACATGCCAAGTCCTGGGTATGGCTTCGCCACTAGGGGTAGTTAGCTTATATGAGCCTTTCCCGAGGACATGGTGACCTGATAAGGTCTTACCATTTGATGGCAAGTTTGCCGACTACTCTTCGGGGTCCAAAGCCGAGCAGCGGCGCAGAACCAAATCTCCCTCGTTGAACCGCCTTTCCCGAACTCGCGCATTATAATACTGTGCGAGCCGTTGCTGATAAGAAACGAGGTGAATGTTGGCGTCGTTTTGTCGCTCGCCAAGCATGTCCAAGTTTTCCCGAAGAGCACGGTTGTTGGCGGCTTCATCGAAGTGAGTTGTTCGAATGGTGGGAAGGGCTACTTCCAGAGGTACAATAGCTTCCGAGCCGTAGGCCAAATGGAAAGGTGTTTCCCCTGTAGCTACCCGAGCTGTCGTTCGGTGACACCAAAGAACGTTAGGGAGCTCGTCAATCCATGATCCGCCTGCAGCCTCCACTCTTGTGCGGATCCCGTGCAGCAGGGTTCGGATGGCGTTTTCAACCAAACCGTTAGCCTGGGGATGGGCCACAGAGGTGAAGTGGTTGTAGATCCCGAGCTCGGCACATTTCTGTTTGAAGAAGGTACTATCAAATTGTTTCCCGTTGTCGGAGTGATCACCCTTGAATGCCAAACCTGCAGAGAAGGTTCTTCCAGATGAACTTCCATGCGGCTTGTTCGGTGATTGTGGCAACAGTTCGGCCTCGATCCACTTGGTGAAGTAATCGATGGCCACAAACAGAAACTTCTTCCGCCCTTGGGCCTCTGGGAAGGGACCCAAGATATCAATGCCCCATCTGGCGAAAGGGCGCGGCTCGAACAGGCTGTGAAGCTGTTCGACAGGCTGCTTGATGAGCTCTCCGAACTTTTGGCATTCTGGACATTTCCTGACGAAGGACATGCAATCCTTCTGAAGAGAAGGCCACCAGAACCCTGCTCGGATAATACTGTGTGCTAGCGTTCTGCCCCCCAGGTGGCTTCCGCACAGCCCCTCGTGGACTTCTTCTGTGGCTGCAGGGCCTCCTCAGGTTGAGGCAATGCAGAAGAGGTCTTGAAAGGGACCGTCGGTACAGCTTACCTTCTACGAGGGTGAAATGCTGGGAACGCATCCTGATTCTCCGAGCTTCGCCCTGCTCGGGCGGAAGCTCACCCCGGAGTAAGTACGCCAAGAGAGGGTCCACCCAGCTCGGAGTTGGTGGGCCCATTTCTATGGCTGCAACGTCTACCTCCGTGCTCGGTAAGGCGAGCTCTTCAATAAACACGGAGCGGGAAGGGGCGATGTCACCTGAGGATGCCAACTTGGCAAGTGCATCGGCTCGCACATCTGCTCCCGTGGGACGTGTATGACTTCGAAGTGTAGGAGGCCCTCTGCTTGGCTCTTGACCTGTTGAAGGTATTGAGCCATGCGGGGTTCCCGCTCCAAACTGCCCGCTCCCTGGCTGGCAACCAATTGGGAGTCACTGAAGACCCTGAGCCGAAGGCTCCAAGGTGTCTAGCCATGCGGATACCAGACAACAAAGCTTCGTACTCAGCACGTTGTTGGAGGCTGGAAAGCAGAATCGGGGGTGTATTGGAACTCTAACCCCTCCGGAGAGGTGAGGACCAAGCCAGCTCCACTCCCTGTACACAAGAGGACCCGTCGACGTAGAGCTCCCATAGGGGTTCATCCGCCAACGGTGGATCCTGCTCGACGGAGAGTACATTCCGCAACGAAGTCTGCTAACGCCTGCGCCTTGACCGCCGTCCTCGGTCGGAAGCTGATGTCGAACTCACCAAGCTCTATCGCCCACTTAACAAGCCTGCCGAAGCCTCCGGCCGCTGAAGGATGGATTTCAGCGGCTGATCGGTTAGAACCATGACGGAATGGGCTTGAAAATAGGGCCTAAGCTTCCGGGCAGTCGTGACGAGAGCAAGGGCGAGTTTTTCTGCTCGGGGGTACCTCCTTTCAGCTTCTTGGAGGACTCTGCTGATGTAATACACCGGATGCTGCGCCGCTCCTTCTTCTCTGATCAAGACTGCGCTGATGGAGTGTTCGATAACCGAGAGATACACGAACAGAGGTTCCCCGAGCACAGGCTTTGAGAGAACAGGAGGGGCCGCCAAATATACCTTCAGCTCGGTGAAGGCAGCCTCGCATTCATCAGTCCACCGTACTTGCCCCCTTGCTTCGAGGCACTTTTAGGGCCTCGAGCAACTTGAAGAAGTTAAAACTTCTTTCTGCTGCTCGGGACATGAACCGGTTCAGTGCCGCAAGCCGCCCCGTCAGACGTTGGACGTCGCACACTATCTTTGGACTGCTCATCTCAAGCACGGCTTGGATTTTCTCCGGGTTTGCCTCTATTCCTCTGTTTGACACAAGGAAACCGAGAACTTGCCCGACCGAACACCAAACGCGCACTTGGCAGGTTGAGTTTCATATTGTACTTCGCAGAGTTGCGAAGTTTCCTGGAGGTCGGAAATGTGGTCAATGCTCGGAAGCATCTTGACCGGCATGTCATCAACATAGACCTCCATGTTGCGCCCGATCTGCTTCTCGAACATCTTGTTGACCAGCCGCTGGTAAGTTGCGGCCGCGTTCTTAGGCCGAAAGTCATTCTGGTAAAACAGTATAAGCCTAGGTCTGTGACGAACGTCGTGGCGTCTTGATCCGGGGGATGCATACTGATCTGGTGGTAACCAGAGTAGGCGTCCAAAAGCTGAGAAGCTCATGACGGAAGTAGCATCCACCAGCTGATCAATACGCGGGGCAGAGGGAAGTTGTCCTTGGGCGTTGCTTTTTGAGATCCTTGTAATCGACGCACACACGCCATTTACCGTTGGCCTTGCGCACGAGGACCACATTGGAGATCCACCTTGGGTATTGAGCTTCTCGGAGGAGCCCAACAGTTGGCTTTTGACTACGTGATCCTGAATCACGGTCTGCCGTTCTCGGTTCACAGGTCGCCTCCTTTGTTAAACTGGTGGAATCCGGGGATCCAGACGGAGGTGATGCACCATTATCTCCGGGGAATGCCGGAAGCTCATCATCAGACCAGGCGAAACACGTCCAAATTGGCCAGCAGGAAGGCTGTGTAGCGTTGCTGCTCGGCCTCTGTTACAAGGCGCCAATGTATAAGACGTGTTCGGGGTCATCGTCTACCTGGACGGGGATTAGATCTTCAGCAGGCGCTCCTCGGCTGGTAGAAGGCTGATCGGTCGTTGGCTGGGCTGGGTCCGCGAGTGGTTGCTTGTCTCTTAAAGAGAGGTCATAGCAACGGCGAGACTCACGCTGACATCCGAGCACTTCGCCAACTCCGCGGGGGGTTGGGAACTTCATCTTCTGATGGAGTGACGAAGGTACCGCTTTGATGCACCCGATAGACCTCTGCCGAGGATGGCGTTGTATCCAGGCATGTTTTTGATGACCAAGAAGTCTACAATCTTGGTCACGATCCTTGGAGCCGTCCCTAAAGTGATCGGGAGGCGAACTCTTCCCATGGGCTGGACCGAAACTCCCGAAAAAAACCGAACAGAGTCGAGTTTACAGGGGCGAGTTGATCAGTTTTCAGGCCCATGAGGACGAAACAATCGTAAGCCAAGACATCGGGGGCGCTTCCATTATCCACCAGAATCCGGCGCACATTAAGTGATTGATGGTGGCGAAATGACCAACGCATCGGTGTGTGGGGTCGTAACCCCTACAAGGTCTTCGTCCGAGAAGGTTATAGCCCTCGGGCTGTGCGTGTGCAGGACTGGTGGGATATGGAGCCGGCCGAGGTGCCGAAGGCCTATCTACCACATACACTCGCCTTGCGTAGTCGCGTCGGCTTCGAGTGCTTTCTCTGCCTGCGCCGAAGCCTCCCGCGATCACGTTGATCTCCTACCCATTGGGCTCATTGTTGATCGGCTGCTCGGGAGTCCGCTCTCGACATCTGGGGCACTCCTCATTTCGGCGCACGAACCGTCCAAGTAGCCACGCTTGATAAGGTCTTCAATTTCGTCCTTAAGCTGGCGGCACTCAGAGGTGTCGTGGGCGGGGTCGCGATGGAAGCAACAGTATTGTTTTGTTCTGATCGCACCTCCGGGGGTAGGAGCGCATCCTCTGTGGCCACCGAACATATGCTTCGTTCCTGATCTCGCCAGGATCTGTTCAGGTGCCACAGTGAGGGGGGTGTAGTTAGTGAAGGGGTGCGGACGGCGCGAGAGAGTCACCGTTACGTCGTCCCTTCTTCCGATCACAGTCGGAACCATTGTCGGAAGGCCTCTTCTTATCCGACTGCTCCCCCTGCTCGGCCCTACTTGCTGCTAGGCTCTCCTCACAAGCCGCGTGGCGCTGTGCGATGGAGAGCAGCTCGGCAAGGGAGGCGGGCTGTGGACGCGAGGGTCTCTGCAAAAAGCCTCGTGGGTGCCTGAATAAGGGCACTGGTTGCCAGAGGGACATCCAGGCGCGAGATGCGAAGCGCCTCTATTCGGAACCTCTTAATGAAGTCCCAGAGCGCTTGCCCTTTTTCTGGCGCACGGCCAGGAGAGAAGCCGCCGTTCGCGGCTGCGACTTCCACCAAGGAGTTGTCCGATAGGACTTCTTCAATTGAGGAAGGAGGTGATGGATCCCGCAGGGAGGGTCTCGAACCAGGCCCTGGCAGTCTCCCTGAGGGTTGCAGGGAAGGCCTTGCACTTGGCCGCATCTGATGCTCCATGGAAACCATGTGCGACTCAAAGCCGTGAATTTGGTCGGCTAGGTCGGTGGTGCCGTCGTAGGGTGAGATGGTGGGCAGAGGGAGCTTGGAAGGGACCTAAGCTTCCAGGATCTCCCTACTGAAAGGGGAGCAGAAGTCCAGGTCATCTTCCGCTGGAGCTTTCCCCTCCGCGCACTGAACCATCACGTCCATGCGGCGCTCGAGGTCGACCACACGCCGCAGGCGCCTGGCGAGCTCCTATTCGGAATTGGCGAGGCCCCCTCGTCTGGACTCGTGGGAGTTGGATCCCACGACCGATCGCGGTGGACGACGGGGAAACAACAGATCGACGGGGCGAACGCCCTCGGCGCTCTGGCGCCCGCTCCTCGGACGGGGCTCGGTGCGACCGGCGCGGCGAGTCTGAGCTGCTCTCCTGAGGCTCGGGAGGACACGAGTACGCCGATGCGATGATTCCGCCGGCGCGCTCCGTGGCAGGGGAACCGCAGAGCTGGGGGTCCAACCAGCTGAGTCTGCAAGGCAAGGCAGACACCTGTCAGCTGCTACATCTGCCCCCGAAGTTCGACTACTTCGAGGGCTATTCCGGCGCGGTGGCAAACCGGTGCCAAGGACGTCGTTGTTAATGCCAGCAGGGGCGATGTTGACGTCAAACGGGGGGGATCGCCGGCGAGAGTCCGCTCGCGACTGTCGGGATCTCGTCGCCCTACTCCACAGTTCTGGTAAGAGGATCGTCCGCGAGCCATGGCTATGTCGTTCCCACAGACGACGCCAATGTGGTGGTATGTTCCTGTTTGGGCCGGAGCCAAATGGGCCTCCACTAAAGAAGATGGGGAAGACGAACGCCGGTGCGGACGGAAGCCTGTAAAACCAGAGCTAGATCAGGAGGCCCGGTGAAGACGGAAAAACCCTCCGATGCCTAAGTCAGTATCAAGCTTGCAAGGCAGAGGGTTTGTATGGTGTAAGGGGGTGTTCGCCATGAGAGAGACGTACCAGTGCATGGTCTGTACCTGTGTTTTTATAGACGTAGGCGACGAGGCAGACATGCGTAACGCCGTGGATCGTGCCTGGAAAGACGCCTTGATGGACGCGCATAACAGTTGGAGTTATGCGCTCAGATGTCGTTGGGATGCCAGGCGGTTTAACGCAGTCTTGATGATGGGGCGCATAGCCCGGGCGGTTATACCGCGACGTAGGCCAGAAGACCTGTTCGGCACCCTCTGGAACATACCTTCTGCCAAGAGAGCTCAGCAATGCTTCGCTAAGGTGACTGGCACGTGGGTCCCCTTTATCCGATCCGTACGAGGCGGGGGGGCCGCCTGCGAGGAGGCCACATCAAAAGGGAAGGTGCTGATGGGCCCTGATGGGTCATGATGGGCTTAGGTGGCAGAAAACAGCCACCACAAGCCAATAGTAGTTAAATGATAGAATAGGGGGAGATAAATGTGGAAATTCAGAGTAATTAATAAATAAATTAAATAAGGGTAAGATAATGACTAAAAAGGGGTATAAATATCTTTAAAAGAGTCATAATCCTATCCTAGTCCATTACCCACGAAATTGATCTTTTCCCAACCCATTAGGGATAAAGGAGAGAAATTCGGATTAAATGGGAAAAGAAGAGTTTTAGATAGGATGGACTCTTGTAGCAATCCATACAACTCTCATTCGGCCCTACCCCTTAGAACGAGGAGGGAACTCTGGAGGACGAAGGAGATGGGTGTGGACATGAGGAGCAAGGAGATCAGGAAGGCTTGGAGCAAGGAGGGTTTTCTTATTTTCATCCACAACCCTAGGTTTTCATTACCCACGAAAAAAGGTAGGCAATCTCTCAAGCCAAATCCGTGTAAAAATTACCCTAGGAAGACTTCATGTTCTCGAGCAAAAGTCCTCTGGTTTCGCTCTATTTCGATCTCCCATGAGGGAGAATTAATTCTTTGAATCCATGTCAGTTCCATGTACCCGACCCTTCATGTTTGTTTTCAAACCTCGGGCATACATGATCCCATGCCATGAGAAAATTCTCATAAATACTACGTTATGTTAGCTTTCAAACGCCCCTAGTTTGCCTAATTTTTATCATGTATCCATCTCTAATTAATTCATTGAACCTTGTCTGTGCATATTTAGTTCACTGATATGTCACTTGATCAAAGCATGCCTAAACCTTGCCTATTTTCAAATTAATCATGTTGGTAGCTCTATGTGTCTACTTTCATTAAAACTAGTTTCATGCTTTTTGAATAATTGTGCGATTTTATATGGAATTTAGAAGTGCCCTGTAGCAAGCAAGTTTACCCAGGATAAAAGGGTAAATGGCCAGACTCTCCCTGATATCGTGGCGGCGCGACTCGCCACGATACCAGCGGGGTCGCGGCTGGCGGGTTCGACGCGTAAGTCCGCCGCGATTCCCGGTGCGAACCGGACCGGGCCGGTTGGTCTTCGGATTGCGATCGAGCTGCCCGTCGCGACTTCAAATCGCGGCGGGTAGGCCCGCCACGATTTAAAGACTACGGCCAGAACATTTATTTGCTTCATGCCCTGCTTTAATGTCATTTAACCTTTATTTAAGTTGAATCATGCACTGTTAAGATTTATATAATCTGAAAATTATTATTGGTTAATATTTTTATAAATCTCATTAATTAAAAGCCATTTGCACGATTTATCATAATCTCATAATTTCTTTACACTTACACACACATAACATTGTTATTTGCCATTTGACCCTAATAATTTATACAATAATGTATCTGGTAAATTAGCGAAATAAATGACTAAATTATCTTATTTTATTAAATACAATTGTCTTCATTTTATACGCACGTTTTGAATACCGTTATCGTTTTCCCTCAGCCTTCGAGCACTCGAGACACGACGGACCAATTTTTTATACACTTTCTCTTGACTTGGACCACCTCTCTATCAGGAATACTCTCGACTGGGCCAGGGACTCCTTGTCAAGGCCTCGTAAGTCTCTTGGCTTTGGCGCACGTCTTATCTGACGAGTGGTTGTACCTAAAACCCTTTACACCCTTAGGGATCAGTACGATCCATAGCCTAGTGTGATCTCTCCTTATCTAGCGATCATGCCGGACCATCTAGTCTGTGTACACAACACAACTAGTGGGGAGGTGGTGACTTCTACCAGACTGCCGACCCACTAGGGTGTGTCGTGCAACTGTGACTATCATTGTTTCTCATGTTCTTACGATATTGTCCCTATCTCATCTATTATCTGTGTCCTCTCATCTGTTCATGTTCTCTCTACACTCTCATCTATCTTGTCTAGTACTCTCCGCTATTTCTTGGTACTCTATTTAGGCATTCAATTGATTGTCTAAATTAACAAACAAGTACTATATACCAGTGTAATAGGCCGGTCTGGTCCTGGGAGGAGCGCCCGGAAAATGCTAGTGCACATGGGAGTTAAAATGATCAGGATGTGTACGGCAGCACCAACGCCATTAATAACAATCACAATTAATTTATGACAATCAATATATCAATCACTATGCTATCGTTCCTGGGTTGACAAGATGCTCGACCAGAGGTGTTGTCTCTACTAGTGCACCGTGGTGCAACCATATACACTATTTCGTTACATGGCCAATCATATCATACTAGATTTACAATATCTCTGTTGGAAGTTTTATCATTTTTTGCCATCATATCTATTACACTCTTGGCTATATTTTGATCGTTCTCTTTAGTTATCCTGCTTTATAAGATATTAATTGTTTAAAGCAAGCTTGTTTACATGAGATATTAAGTCCTACTGAGCGTTATCGCTCACCCTGCACTATTGTTGTATGTGTTTCAGGTAAGTCAGGTGATGACCCTACGCACACCAATGGGAAAGGACGGGAGTGATGAGCAACCCGGAGTCGTAACGATGGAGTGTCATTAGTATCTTTGAGTATAATTAGATATTTGCTTAATTACCCTTTCCAGATGTCATGATGTTAATGAGCCCTATGTTTCCTCTCAGAATTAGTGGTTGTAATAGTTTAGGTGATTTATTAATAAAATAAAGAGTTTGTCGCCCAACTGCTGGAAGGAGCCTTAAGGACGACCAAGAAGATTAGAAAAGAGGTTAAAAAGAACGAGAAGAAAAGACACAACCAAAACAAGAAGGCGAACACACAAAAGAAACATAGCAAGATCATCTGCCTCATTGTAGTAAGCCAGGTCATGTGGCGAAGGAATACTGGCAGAAAGTGGGTGCATGTTTACGATGTGGCAGTATGGAGGATCGGATTCGTGACTATCCCCTACCAAAGGAAATACCTACTGGCACTAAAGCTCTCAAACCCCAGACAACAGAGAAACAAACCAAAATGTAGCCAGAGAAAAGTAAAGGATAAGAAGAAGGACGGGCGATTAGCCTTTAGTCACGAAGTACAATGCGAGCACTGCGATAAGACGGGCCACATATCAAATGATTGCTGGAGGAAACAAGCTAGGAAGCTAGTTTGCGATGTGGCGACCCAACCCATTGGATTAGCAGATGCCCGTAAATAAAGGACCAACGTCATGAAGGATCAAGACCACATGCTACACTGGAAATCTTGGCACAATACTCCCTAAAGAACATAGTGGGAACCGTGGGAGGTAACTTTGAACATACAATGATTAATTCCTTTTAAGCATGTAGTGATGATTCATGCTTAACTAAAGTAGTCGTGGAAGGTAACTGTAAACTTACAACAATTAAGACGTATGTGATATGAAATGATGATTTATATGTAAACCGAAGTGGTTATGGAATTTGGGGACCAAATTCTTTTTAAGAGGGGGAGGATGTAGTACCCCAAAAAATCCATTAATTAAAAATATGGAAAATTGAAATTTTATCAAGTAATAATTTCAACCAGTTAAAAAGGGTGTTATTATCACAATACGTATAAACCCATATAAAAATTTCGTTAAAAATAATAATTAGTATTTAAATAATATTCTCTAATGACCCATCAAGAAATTGGACATAGAAAAATCATTTAGTCTAAGTTTAAGAATTTATGCGACTTATTATCGTAATAAGGAATAAGTCGGAACTCATTATTTTATGAGCTAAAAGTGGTTATAAATTAAAATAAAATGTATGAGTGGACTTAACTAATATGGTATCGGTGCGACCCGCCGCGATACCAGAGGGTCACGGGCTGGGTCCGACGCGTTAAGAAATGCGGCGCCTAAGCGCCGTGATTCCCAACGCGAACCAGACCAGACCGGTTGGTCTTCGGATTACGACAGAGCCGCCCGTCACGACTTGAAATCGCAGCAGGTAGGCCTGCCGCGATTTTAAGAATGCGGCCAGAACATTTATTGCTTCCATGCCTCTGCTTTATGGTCATTTAACCCCTATTTAAGTTGAATCATGCACTGTAAGATTTATATAAATATGAAAATTATTATTGGTTAATATTTTTAAATCTCATTAATAAAAGTCATTTGCACGATTTATCATAATCTCATTATTCTTTAAATTAACACACATAACATTGTTATTTACCATTGACACTAATAATTTATGCATAATATATCTAGTAATTAGTGAAATAAATGACTAAATTATCTTATTTTATTAAATAAATTGTCTTCGTTTTATACGCACGTTTTTGAATACCGTTATCATTTGCCCTCTGCCTTCGAGCACTTGAGACACGACGGACCAGTTTTCTATACACTTTCTCTTGACTTGGACCACCTCTCTATCGGGAATACTCTCGACTGGGCCAGGGACTCCTTGTCAAGACCTCCGTAAGTCTTTTTGGCTTTGGCGCACGTCCTTAGCCGACGAGCTAGTTGTACCCTAAAACCCTTTACACCCTTAGGGATCAGTACGATCCATAGTCTTAGTGTGATCTCTCCTTATCTAGTGATCATGCCGGACCATCTAGTCTGTGTACACACACAGCTAGTGCGGTGGTGACTTCTACCAGACTGCCGGCCCACTAGGGTGTGTCGTGCAACTGTGACTATCGTTGTTTCTCGTATTTTTTACGATATTGTCCCTATCTCATCTACTATCTGTGTCCTCTCATATGTTCACGTTCTCTCTACACTCTCATCTATCTTGTCTAGTACTCTCCTCTATTTCTTGGTACTCTGTTTGGCCATACAATTGATTGTCTAAATTAAAAAATAAGTACTATATTCCAGTGCAATAGGGCCCGGTCTGGTCTTGCGAGGAGCACTCGAAAAGTGCCAGTGCCCATGGGAGTTAAAATGATCAAGATGTGTACGGCATGCATCCAGCGCCATTTAATAACAATCATAATTTAATGTATGACAATCAATATATCAATCACTATGCTATCGTTCTCTAGGTTGACAAGATGCTCGACCAGAGGTGCTGTCTCTACTAGTACATCGTGGTGCAACCATATACACTATTTCGTTACATGGCCAATCATTTATCATACTAGATTTGCAATATCTCTGTTGGAAGTTTTATCATTCTTTTGCCATCATAATTTATTACTCTCTTGGCTATATTTTGATCATTCTCTTTAGTTATCCTGCCTTATAAGATATTAATTGTTTAAAACAAGTTTGTATATATCAATCACTAAACTAAAATAAGTTATTATTAAAAAAATTATATATTCTAGATATTTTTGAAGTTTTTTTATTTTAATGAATGAATAAAATGAAATTTTTGTATTTGTCAGCACTTTGTAGCTGCTGACTAATACTGTCAGCGGCTTTGCTTAGCTGCAGACATCTAATATATGTCCGCAGTTTACAAAACCGCAGACAAACAATATATATATCAGCGGTTTCTAGAGCCCCTGAAGACTATATGTTCGCGGTTCTAGGTAGCCGCGGCCTTAACTATACATGTGTCTGCGGTTTTATTTTATCTGCTGACGTATGCTAAACTTTTTCCAGCGAGCCGCTATCACCGCGGACAAAACTTCTTTATGGCAGCAGTCTATTTTAGTCGCTGCCTTATATTTCTTTTGCCCTTCAATTTTCAGCCGCGGACATATATTTGTTGATAAATGATTATTCTTTGTAATGTTATTTAGAGATATTTAAAATCATCTTTTTTTATATAAACAAAATAGGAGGAGAGAAATGGGGAGTTCCTTTTCCTTCATCCGGGGTGGGGGCGGGGGGTTCTTTTTTTGTGTATTACCATGTACATACGAGGATTGCGAGGTATATAATAATATATTTAGACATATTTTTAAGTATATAAGGATATTTAAGTAAAATAATATATTAATTTAGATGTCATTTAAGTGAGTTATCAAACAACTCTCAATAGAAGTCTAATATATTTTAATTACTTATTAAATTATATATTTAGACAATAGATAGAAAATTAGAGTTTAGACATTTAAAAAAGATTGGCATGATGTCAACGAATAAAATTTCCATGTCATCTAATCGCCTCTTCTATTTTGTAGTACAAGTTAAATTAAAATTATAGTCAAGATAAAAATAAGATTGGCTGTGAAGGTGGTCTTCACTTGCTAGAAAAAATTTGTAACTATTGACATCCAGATACAAAAACTCTAACTCATGGTCTTCTTATGTTAAAAATAAAAGCTACGATTGACTTTACACAAGAAGTACTATATAAAACACACACCTAAGAAATCAGCTGCTTTTAATTCGTAGACTTAATTCCAATAATTTAATCTGATTTCGGGCCAGTTTGGACATAATGTATTGATTTGAAACTAAAAACCGAAAGATATTTAACCGGAAACTCTACTTGCTGCATTTTTCAATCATACTTGTAGACTTCGTGTACTTTATGGAATCGCATTAGACAACAAAATTCATGTGTTATGGTTCGTATGCTTATCACTAACATGCATCTAGCGGACACAGAATTTTCTTTTAATGGGTGCATTTTGAGACATATATTTTTGATCTAGTAAGGTTATTATTAATGATAAAATTTTATATGTCTCATAGAAAATTTTTAATTCAGTAAGATCCCGTGAGCGGATCCGACCACTGATCTATAACTCACCAACAAGCACAATTTCATTTTAAATAGCAATCAAATAGATCTTGACAGACAATGGCACAAGAAAAATGGAAAAAAAGAGAATCTCGTTCGGATATGTTTCTAAGGTAAGGGCACAACCGTTAATTGGGTAGTAGAATGATGATGATAAATGGGATTCGAGTTGGAGAGGCTCTATCTCACATTCACAGTAGATAACTATTAGATGGTTGAGGACTCCGGTTAGGTCGATCGGTTAGAACTCTTACTTAAAAGTAGGAGGTCTCGAGTTCGATTCCTTGGGGAGGTGATTTATCTGATTTACATGTAATCCTTGAGGTGTGTAGATCCGGAATTTTTTCGGTCAAGTGGGGTAAGGGCAATACGGGTACACGGAAAGTAGGAGCTGCCAAGTCATAACCTTGGAGTTTACGAACATCAATCCTTGAGCCCACAAAACCACACGGGGCGGAATTTCCTCGTTATCAAAAAAAAAAAAAAACTATTAGATGGTTTGAAATGATTGAAAAATTAGCGACGAACTGCAACTACAAAAGGAGGATCTGCACCGAGAAGTAGAGATTAATCAAGGGGTCTTGTGCATAGTATTTTAAGAAAAATTCTCTGATATCTAAGTTAGATCTCAACAAAAATTTGAGCAAGAAGGTAAATGATTCGGATCGTTTCCCAGAGCTTTGTGTGTAACGGCTCCGATGCCCGGACCTCCGGCTTCCACCAAGGATCCGACCATCAGCGCCGCCACCCACGTGCCCGAAGATCCGGAAGGGCTAACGGACCAGTCTAACAAGATAATAATGGAGGTAAATAACAACAAAAGCGCACTAAAAAGTACTAACAAGTGAAGGGAAGAGTTCAACATAGTGTACAAGTCTAATACGGTCCCAAAGTAAACAAAGTACAAGTGCAGAAGCAAAGGAGATACAATTTCCTAACCTTAATGATGCACAGTATGATAATGAACGTGAGAAGAATTTTTCTACTTGGTTGAAGACATTGTAAGCATGGTGGCAATTTGTATATTGTAAACCTTCTATAATATTATCTAAATTACTAACTCCTTTGTTATAGGTTCGAGAAGTGATGTGTCTAACACACGAGTACGTGAATTAAGCTATGGCCGACAAAGGTTGTACAAAGTTACGGGGGTTATATGGTAATGGTTATCGATTTCACATAAAAGATTATGGACTACATAAGTCGACCATGAACAGTGGGGTGTGCATGAAAGGTAGTACCTATGCAGAGAGTGAACTTGACTATTATGGAATCCTTGAGGAGGTATTGGAGGTAACCTATCTGGGCATAGATAACACAGTCACATATTTAAGTGCCATTGGTTTGATCCCACAACCACAAAAATAGATAAGATGTATGGCATTGTAGATATAAGCATAAGTCAAAGTTGGGAACATATGAGCGTTTATAATGGCAGCACAAGCCCAACAAGTATATTTTACAGCATATCCCAATACAAAACAACAACAGGTCTGAATGTGGGCAGTTTGCAAAGTTAAACCTAGGTTGTATCCTGATTATGAGGTAGAAGAGGATCATGGACATTGCAATGATGAATTCTTCCAATTAGATGATGTAGATGACTTCAGCCATGGTCACGGGGGTATGCTTGAACTGCAAGATGATATTCGGCTGTGTAATGACGCAGAAATGGAAGAAGTTGAGGTAAATGACATAATAAGTGGATCAGAAGTTTATCAACAAGAAGAGGAGGAAGATGAGAAGAAGAGGAAGAATTTCTAAGCAAAAGTACAATTGACGAGGATGATGATGAAAATGAATTGGATTTTTGTACATCTAAAAATGAGGATGAGATGGCCACTTCTTGTACGTTGCTTCTTTTTATACAATCAACTATTTTTATGCAATCAATTCTTTTGTGTAATCAACTTCTTTTAGCACTTTACTTTGTCTTAAATCAACAATTGAATTATTCAACAGAATATGGTTCATGGACGTCGAGGTAGTCGAGGCATCTTAGGGACCAGGACAAGTACATGTATAAGTTGTCTATATATATAACTTCTTAGTTAATTTAATGTAACAAGTGATTTTAACCATTTTCTCTACAGGTCTCAAACTATTGGTCGAGGCAATATAGGTAGAGGGACAGGTAGAAATATGTTGTATACTTCTTCATTAATATAATGTAATAAACAATTACAATTTTATTTATCGACAATTATAGGATCTCAGTCCGATAATCACCTCTACCACCACTTCCGCCTTCAGCACAACCTTCGCCTTCACCTTACCTATTTCTCCGACTACAGTTGTGCCTTCAGGTAAATATTTAATTTTTATTTTGTAATTATCAATGTCTTCAGCTATAGTTGTGCCTTCAGGTAAAACATTTATTTTATTTATTGTAATTATCGATGTGTAATAAAATCACTTGCAGGATCTCAATCAGAGTCTCTACCTTCCCTTTGCCTCCATTTGTGCCTTCAGGTATGCATTTTAATTTTTTTCATTGCAATTATAAATGTATAATCAAATCAATTGCAGGTGCCAACCCTTTGCCTTCGCCTCCAGCACAACCTTCATCTTCGCCTCCAGTTGTGCCTTTAGGTATATTAATTAACTATATTTGTTGCAGATATACATATCTAATCATATCACTTGCAGGATCTCATCCCCCTGTAGTCGACCATCCTGATAGTGGTCCCTCAGAGACTAATGGTAGACGGTTGATTGCAATTATCTACAGTGATGGTAGATGTAAGTATTTAATTTAATATATTTATTTCTATCTCATATATGTATTTGATATTTTTTATCAAAATGAAATTTTTATTATGCAGGATGAAGTTTGAGCCACAAGACGTGACTCGAAACAGTACAAAAGCATTACTTCAGTATCTCCCGGGCCAATGCACAATGGAAGGAGTACCAAGCGAGGTCTTAGACAACTTATTCCAGGACATTTTTGGTAGAGTCTATTATGTGAAGTTATTATCATGTACTTTACTACTTTTTTTGAATGACATGATCTTTTTTAACATAACTTTGTTCAATTGTATATAGACACTTCTCACCATTTGCGACTGAGAGGGAGGTGGCAGATGCAAGAACTACATGGAACAAAATTGTTGTCAATCGGTTCACGATTATCTTAATAAGCATAAGGCCAGCAGCAAAGAAAACATCTGGAAATTTTGATGATCCCCTAATGTGGAAAGGCCGCGGCCCACCCGCTATCAGGAGAGATTACTGGGACGCCATGTATGACAAGTGGGCGACGGAGGACTTTCGACATCGCTCCAGGATTGCTGCAGAAAAATCAGACTAAAATGCCTGAAGCGACTTTGCATACCAGTGGCTCTATAAGTTTTGGAGACAAAAAAGAAAAATGGTAAAACCTCATATGTTTAATCTTTCTTATATGTATACTGTTTAACTAATATTCATGTTATATTTAAATTGTAGGAGAAAGGAAAGGCGGCCCTGTGTCTTACAAGGAGTTATTTGAGCACACACATCGAAAGAAAAAACAGGTGATTTCTATCACAAAAAGCGAAAGAGGTGATGGTATGTATTTATTTCTACAACTTATATATTGAACATTCTTCAATGTCTATGTATGTTTTAGATTATTAATTAATTAAATTTTAATATTTGTAGGAGACGTATGCGGAAACATATGGTAGACAGACATGGCGGTGACTCCATCAACATCCTGAGTTTGAGGCATGGCTTGGTTGGCCGCAACTGGCCAAACCTAAGAAAGGTCGAGTATTTGGATTTGGGAGCGGTTTAGATGTCGGTCGAGTCATCAGCTGCTCTCAGGACTCACATAGCTCCACTATTGCGACGACTCCACCTCATAGTAGTACACTACCCACGACCAAGTTCGTGAGATCGTTTTTGATGCATTAAATAGTTGGTTAACACAGACCCTAGTCCCCACTTTACAAACTATATGGGTGTTAGTATTAGATCGCCTGCTAGTGTGGCTTCTTCTGGTGCTAGTCATGTATGTATATATTTAATTTTTTTCTCATCTATATGATTATTTACATGTTTGTGTAATAACCATTGTTGCTATTTTTGTTTATAGGTCCCTCCTATTCGTGATCCTACTATTGAAGCTCATCAGGTTAAGAGGGCCGAGAGAGACGATGATGAAGATCCTGTATTCAGGATGACTAGGAGCATATTATCATTGCTTTTTATAATTTAGAAAACAATCTTACTTTTGTTGTGAACTTCTAATGAGACATTAAATGAAGTGTGGATTTGTTTTTATTTGTGTGATATGTCTATGTGTGTGGATGTATGATTCCATTGAATGAATGAGTAGGTGTATAGGTATTATTGAATGAATGAAGGAATGAATGAGCAGGTTACAGATACTATTGATAAAATGAGTAGGTTACATATGTACTTGTACAAAATTTGTGAGAAAATATTTTAAAATATTTATTTTATGTGATTTAGTTTAGCTACGGATTTGCTAAGGAACTTGTTGTAGCTAAGTCATAGCTAATAGCCACGGCTTAGCTACAAAATATTTCCGTTGATTAGTTGTAATAGCTTTGTAGCTAATCCGTAGCGAATTAGCTACGGATTAGCTATAGATAATTCAACTTTTAATCTGTAGCTAACTTTAACTACGGATTAACTATGGAATTATCCATAGCTAATCTGTAGCTAAGTAGCGACAGATTAGCTACAGAAATATCTGCAGCTAATCCGTAGCTAATTAGCTACGGATTAGCTAGCGAACGTGGCTGTAGCGAATTAGCGGCCAGAAATTAGCTACAACGCAGTCTATAGCTATTCCGTAGCTAATCCATAGCTAAATTGGTTAGCTACGGATTAGCTACGGAATAGCTACGATTTGGGTCCATAGCTAATCTACAATATTCTTGTAGTGGTAGACTTCATGATCCCTTGCAAAATCCCTGTGGTTTTGCTCTATTTCGATCTCCCATGAGGGAGAATTAATTCCTTGAAACCCTATCATATCCATGTACCTGAACCCTCATGTTTGCTTTCAAACCCCGTGCATACTTGATCCCATGCTATGAGAAAATGCTCATAAATACTACATCATGTTAGCTTTCAAACGCCCCCATTTTCCCTAATTTTCATCATATATCCATCACTAATTAATCCGTTGAACTTTGACTACGTATGTTTAGGTCACCAAAATTTAACCTAATCAAAGCATGCCTAAACCTTGTCTATTTTCAAATTAATTGTACCTGTTGATAGATCTATGTGTCTACTTAGTTTAAAACTAGTTTTATGATTTTGGATCACGTGCAATTTTATATTGAATTTACAAGTGCCTGCATCAAGTACGATCAACCTGGAAAAGGGGTAAAAAGGGCGGACCCTTTCTGATATCGCGGCGGCGCGACCCGCCGCGATACCAGCAAGGGTCGCGGTTGGCAGGCGCGTCGCATTAAGAAATGTGGCGGCCTATGCAACCGTGAATTCCAGCGCGAACCGGACCAGGCCGGCCGGTTTGGCTGTTGCACCCGAGCCGCCCGCCGCGACATGAATCGCGGTCGGGACCCCCGCCGCATCTTGACTGTTGTTGCGCCACTGTACCCCGTCGCGACTTGACCGCTACGGGCAACCCCGTGCCTTTTCAAAATTTCTGCCAGAACTTTAAATTATGCAATGCCCCTGTTGATTAGGCTATATACCCCTTAAATAGCCATGTTTAAACCATGTTATAGTTATTTTGACTTGGAAAATTAATAATGGACAATAATTATATAAATTTAATTATTTAAAAACCATTTGCACTATTTATCAAATTCTCATGATTCCTTCACACTTTCACACACATAACATTAGTGTTTGCCATTTGACCATAATAAATTATTCAATAATGTATCTGGTAATTTAGCGAAATAAATGACTAAATTTTCTATTTAATTAATTACAATTGTCTTCATTTTATACGCGCGTTTTGAAGACCGTTACCGTTTCCCTCGGCCTTCGAGCACTCGAGGCACGACGGACCAGTTTCCACACACTTTCTCTTGACTTGGACCACCTCTCCATCGGGAATACTCTCGACTGGGTCAGGGACTCTTTGTCAGGGCCTCCGTAAGTCTTCTCGACTTTGGCGCACGTCCTTAGCCGACGAGCTGGTTGTACCTTAATACCCGTTACACTTTAGGGATCAATATGATCCATGGCCTTAGAGAGTTCTCTCCTTATCTTGTGATCACACCGGACCATCTAGCCTCTGTTCATAGCACGGCTAGTGGGCGGTGGTGATTTCTACCAGACTGCCGGCCACTAGGGTGTGCCGTGCAACTGTGACTATCGTTGTTTATCGTGTTTTACGATATTGTCCCTATCTGATCTACTATTTATATCTTCTCATCTGTTCACGTTCTTTCTACACTCTCGTCTATCTCGTCTACTACTCTCATCTATTTCTTGGTACTCTATTGACCATTCTTGTGATTGTCTAAGATAAAGAAATGACTAATGTTAGTGTAATGGGGCCTGATCTGGTCTTGGGAGGAGTGCCCGAAAAGTGCTAGTGCCCATGGGAGTTAAAATGATCAAGGGTGTGTACGGCATGCATCCAACGCCATTATACTATCAAGATTAATCTATGACAATCAATGTGTTATCTATACTAGTGCAATCGTTATCGTTACTAGTGCACCGTTGTGCAATTTACATGCTATATCGTTACATGGCCATTCTATTATCGTTCTCGTTGTGCTATTTTTCCCTGTGCCAGATGCTATTGTTCTCTCGTTATCGTTACATGATCTACATGACTATTCTTTCTAATTATCCTGCCTTAAGACATTAATTATTTAAACCATGCTTGTTCTCGTGAGATATTAAGTCCTATGGGCGTTATTTGCTTATCCTGCGTATTTATTTAATGTGTTCAAGTGAGTCGATGATACCACACTCACGAGGATGGGACTGAGGAGGATGCTCAGGATGACCGTTTTCAGCAACCCATGCTTTAGTAGTTAGTAGTAGAGAATGGTCAGATAGTTACGATGTATTAGTTTATTTTCAATAAAGTACTCGGGCCCTAGTTTTGGCTCTGATACGTTGATGTAATAGTAGTCCATGAAGATTGAAGAAATATTAGTGATTGTAATGGAGAATGGTGAGTTATTAATGAAATTGAGTTATTTGGTATTATTCCATTTGTAAATAGTTTGTTATTTATTTCTCGCTTGTCCTATTTAATAACTGTAATTCTCTAATATTCGCATCGGGGCATTACAGTTTTGTGGTATCAGAGCTAGGTTATTCTTAAGTATAGGGATCTAGGTTTGACCTACCTGACTTTAGAGTCTAAGTCCCTACCTATGTGAGATGGGTAGAACCTTGGGTAACAAGATAAAATAAACTCACACACCACAAACTTAGTGCAAATCATTATCTTACATTAAAACTCTCTTTTGAAGGAACTTACAGGGTGTTGGAAGCAATTTAAAAAAAAAAAAACTATTCTACCTAAAAATAATGTTGAGTTCGTTTTTAATTTTAAATTTAAAACTATAAAAATGTGATGTTATCGTTGGTAAAATAATATAATTTTTAAATTTATAGTAATGTGTTGGAGAGAGAGACGCCGAGGTGGGGCAGGGGAAGGGCGCACGGGGGCGGGGCGGCAGGGGGAGTGCCAGGGCGGGGGAGGGCCGTAGGGGGGGGGGGACAGGGGGTGGGTGGGGGGGGTGTTTGCCAGGGGTGGGGAGGGCGATGGGAGGGGGGAGGGTGCTGGGTGGGGGGGGTGTGTTGCAGGGGGGGGCGGAGGGCGCTGGGAGGGGGGAGGGCTGGGTGGGAGGGGGGAGGGTGGGGTGCGTGGTTCGCAGGGGGGGGATGGGGAGGGCGCAGGGGGGGGAGGGGAGGGCGTAGTGGGCGGCACAGGGGGTGGGGTGGGGGGGGCGGGTTCTGGGTGGGTGGGGGGGGGGTGTTCGCAGGGGGGTGGGCGGGCGCTGGGGGGGGGAGGGTTGCGGGGGGCAGGGGGGGCGGGGTGGGGGGTGGTTTGCAGGGGGGGTGGGGAGAGCGCAGGGGGGAGGGCGGGCGTAGGGGGGGGGGGGGGCACATGGGGTGGGGGGGGGGGTGTGGGGAGGGCTGGGAGGGGGGAGGGTGCTGGGTAGGTATGGGAGGGGGGGCTCTGGGTGGGGGGGTGCGGGGTTCGCAAGGGGGGGGATGTGGAGGGTGCAGGGGGGAGGGGAGGCGTAGGGGGGGGGGGGCACAGGGGTTGGGGTGTGGGGGGGGGGGTGTTAGGCAGGGGGGTGGGGAGGGCGTTGGGGGGAGGGGGCGCTGGGTGGGGGATGGGGGTGTGGGGTGCTGGGTGTGTGGGGGGGGGGGGGGGGAGATGAGAGGAGTGGTGTTTTTTAAAAAACAAAATTGGTCCACACTGTTTTATTTTGAGAGAGATTTATATAGAATAAATTTTTTCTTTAAAATAAAAAGCACTTGCCAAACACCTCTATGTATCTTTCCTCTCTCGTTTTAAATTTAAGAGAAAAAAGTGACAAAAAACTGCAACCAACACCCTATTAATTCACAACAATGGCAGCGGAGCGTGCAAAAACTCCGTGATATGCAACAGACATTCAGCAGCTTACTCAGGCTTTAATCCAAGCTGTTGGAGCCAACATAACAAAACGTGGTGCTGGAGACTTGCACCTGAATTCCGCAACCTGAATCCGCCGATTCAGTGGAACCACAGATTTGATGAGGCAGAAATTGGCTCAAGGAGATTGAGTGTATCTTCCGCGTTATGTAATGCGCGGATGGTGATAAGCTACTGTTGGCAACATTCCTGCTAAAAAGAGACGCCCGTGCGTGGTGGGAGTCCATTGAGGCTACAAGGGCAGACGCACAGTTCACGTGGAATGAGTTCAAGGAGCACTTCAACTCCAAGTACTTTTCCGAAAGAGTCCAAGAAAGGAAAGCATCTGAATTTGCTGCGTTGAAACAAAGGAATCTGATTGTTGCTGAGTATGAGGCTCAGTTCTCCCGATTGGCGAGCTATGCCAATAACCTGGTAGGAACGGAGAGAATGAAGGTGAAGAGGTTTCTTAATGGGCTCAGGCGCACTTACATCACATAGTTGGCACCCATGAATATTCAAACCTATCCAGAGATGGTCAAAAGGGCACAGCTACTAGAGGATGTGACCGATCTCACTGATCGCATCAAGGGTAGAATGGTCAAGAAGGAGCAGACTTTCGGAGCATCGAGCAAGCCTACTAATGGCAAGAAAAGGCCGTTAAGTATCACTGACGGGCCAAGCCAGGAGCGAAAGCCCAAAGTCCCCACTCCTACTACTCCGAACAACAAACCCCGATGCAAGCACTGTGACAAGTTAGGTCACACGGCAGAAGAGTGCTGGAAGAAGGCAAGTGCATGCCTTCGCTGCGGGAGTCGAGACCAACGTATTCCCGAATGCCCCCTACTGAAAGAAAATGAGAAGCATCTGATAGGACCAAAGAAGCCAGGCAAACTTCAAGCCCTGCAAGAGGTAGAGACCACCGAGGAAGGTGGGGTCATCGAAGGTACCTTACCAGTCTTTTCTCAATCAGCATTTGTTTTGTTTGATACTGGCACAACACATTCGTTCATATCACAAGCATTTGATGATACATTAACTGAAAAAACCTACATCTATGAAATTTGAACTACCTGTCACGACACCACTTGGGGAAAAGCCTCAATTGAATAAATACTTTCCATTAGCTGATGTTAAGATTGGTGATCTCAATCTTAGAGCTGATTTGATCTGTATGCCCATGGAGGGCTACGATGTAATTTTGGGAGCCGATTGGCTATCCATGTATGGGGCTATCGTGGATTGTAGAAGAGGGAAAATTTCCTTTAGTGAATTCCCTAAGTTGACCTTTACGGGACGTAGACACAAGAGGCACTTGTCTCTCGTTTCTGCCATGAAAGCACAAAACATGATAAGAAAGGGTTGTGTGGCATTTCTTGCCGCAATTGTGGTTGAAAAGAAAGCAATTAAAATATCAGACATTCATATAGTACAAAAATATCCCGATGTGTTTACCGATGAGCTTCCAGGCATTCCACCCGAGAGAGATGTGAATTTCTCAATTGATCTCGTACCTGGAGCTGCACCGGTATCACGCCAACCTTATAGGATGTCCCCCCTGAATTGAAAGAATTAAAGGAGCAATGATGGAACTGCTGGAGAAAGGATTTATCAGACCAAGTACTTCTCCTTGGGGAGCACCAGTGCTGTTCGTCAAGAAGAAGGACGGATCTATGAGGTTATACATTGACTACAGGCAGCTGAATAATCTCACTCTCAAGAACAAGTACCCTCTGCCACATGTTGATGAACTATTTGATCAGATATCAAGAGCTAAATATTTTTTTAAGATTGACCTTAGATTGGGATATCATTAGATGAGGATTAAAGATGCAGACATATACAAGACAGCTTTCAGGAGTAGGTACGATCATTACGAATTTATAGTCATGCCTTTTGGACTAACCAATGCTCCTGCAGCTTTCATGCAACTAATGAACAACATCTATCGGCCCTACCTCGATAAGTTCGTCGTGGTCTTTATTGATGATATTCTCATATACTCCAAGACCAAGGAAGAGCATGAGGAGCATCTGAGGATCGCTCTGCAAATCTTGCAGGACAACCAACTCTACGGCAAATTGAGCAAGTGTGAATTCTGGCTCGAGGAGGTGTCATTCCTAGGCCATGTTATTTCCAAGGATGGTATCGCTGTCGATCCTTCCAAGGTAGAAGGTGTACTCAACTGGGAAAGGCCGACTAATGTTACTAAGATAAGAAGCTTTCTTGGACTGGCTAGTTATTACAGACGGTTCATAAGAGACTTCTTCCAAGATAGCTGTACCTCTTACGCGTCTTACACGGAAAGAGAACCCCTATGTCTGGAGCAAGGAGTGTGAGAAGAGCTTCCAGACACTGAAGCAATTGCTGACATCAGCACTTGTCTTTGCGTTACCAGTCGAGGGCGCGGGATTCTCAGTCTACACTGATGCATCTGGAATCGATCTAGGCTGCGTGTTAATGCAAAATGAGAAGGTGATAGCGTATTCTTCAAGGCAGTTGAAGCCACACGAAGTCAACTACCCAGTCCATGACTTAGAATTAGCTGCAGTGGTTTTTGCACTCAAGATCTGCAGGCATTACCTATATGGGGAGCAATTTATTGTATACTTCGACCACAAGAGTTTGAAGTACTTATTTTCTCAGAAGGAGCTCAATATGTGACAACGGAGATGGCTGAAGTATCCAATATCACCCCAGGCAAAAGTAATGTAGTAGCTGATGCACTAAGTAGAAAGCCAGTAGCTTCGTTATCATGTCTAGTCATGGGTGAGATGCAATCATTAAAACAGTTCGCCAGTCTGGATCTGAACATTGAGAAGAGAAGTGATCAGGTGTTAGTGGCCAATTTAAGAGCTCAACCCGACATATTTGCCGAGATCAGGGAGTAACAGGCAAATGATCTGTTCCTAGTTTGAGTCAGGGAGACCATAGTTGACAAGCCAAATTTCTTCATCGCTGAAGATGGGAGAATATTATTCCACGCCAGGACTTGTGTGCCTGACAATGAAGAATTGAAGAGAAAGCTGATGGATGAAGCCCGCCAAACCAAGTACATCATCCATCCAGGTGCAACCAAGATGTACCAGGACATGAAAAGGTCATTTTGGTGGCCAAACATGAAGCGTGAGGTGGCTGAGCATGTCGCGCACTGCCTCACCTGTCAACAGGTAAAAGCTAAACACTGTCGTCCTGCGGATGTACTCAGACCCCTGGACATACCTGAATGGAAGTGGGAAAGCATCGGAATGGATTTCATCATGGGTTTACCCAGAACTCATAGTGGACTTGATGCTATCTGGGTTATTGTGGACCGATTGACTAAGTCCGTACATTGCCTTGCCATTAAGAGCACTTGGAGTGTTGATGTGCTAGCAACCCTCTATGTGAAGGAGATAGTAAGATTGCATGGAGTCCCGTATCCATTGTCTCAGACTGTGATCCCAGATTCACTTCTAGATTCTGGAAGGGACTTCAGACGGCATTGGGAACCAAGTTAAAATTCAGCACTGCTTTCCACCCACAGACGGATGGTCAGACTGAAAGCACAAATCAGATAGTGGAAGACATGCTTCATGCTTACACTATAGATTTTGAAGGGTATTGAAATGAGCAGTTATCCTTGATTGAATTCGCCTACAACAACAGCTATCAGGCAAGCATTAAGATGGCACCATTTGAAGCACTGTACGGCAGAAGCTGCAGATCACCAGTCTGTTGGAATGAAGTAGGTGAACAGCAATGGCTGGGACCAGACATGGTGCAGAGCACTAGCAGGGATATACAGATTATCCGAGACAGGATTAAGGTAGCTCAGTCCAGGCTGAAGAGCTATGCTGATAAGAGAAGAAGGGATTTAGAATTCCAAACCGGAGGACATCTTATGCTGAAAGTATCCCCGACCTATGGATTTCAAAGGTTTGGGATGAAAGGCAAGCTAAGACCAAGATTCATAGGTCCATTTGAAGTGTTGGATAGAGTTGACGAAGTGGCGTACCGACTAGCACTACCTCCTCAATTCTCTACAGTCCATAATATTTTCCATGTGTCAATGCTGAGGAAGTACGTGTATGATCCGTCACACGTAATCAGCTACGATGATATCATTTTGAACAAAGATATGACCTCTGAAGAAAGGCCGGTGAAGATATTGGACAAGAAGATGCAACAGCTTCGGAATCGATCTATACCCGTGGTCAAGATATTGTGGAGAAATCACGAAATTGAAGAGGCCAAGTAGGAGCCCGAAGCATTAATGCGACGAAATTACCCGGAGTTATTCAGTAAGTCACTCTTCCTCTTACGATCATATGAATTTGGGGAGCAAATTCTTTTAAGAGAGGGAGGATGTAGCAACCATGATTTTTTTAATTTCAAATAAAATAAAATTGTTATGCGATAAATAGATTTAATTAGAATAAATGAGAAATAAGTGAAATAAAAAGGAAATTAAACCAAACCCATTAAGTTAAATCAATAATGGGTTGTGTGTAAATGGCTCAATTACAAAATAATGGGCCTAATTATGAGAAGCCCATCATGGGATGGGAAATAATTATCACAAATTTGGATATAATTAATAATAAATAGTAAAGGGTTAAGATAAATACTACAAAAAACCAAAATTATCCAAGATAAGAGCCCATATCCCATCCTAACTCTTGGGCCACGAATTTAGGCCTTTTCTCTGTCCTTTTAAGTAGATAATTGATTGAAAAATAGGAGTTAATTATCAATTTTCGGAGTTGGAAGAGAAATGAGAAGTTTTAGGCATTTAGGACTCTATTATCAAACCAAATACCCCAAAGCCGACCCTATCAACCCTCATTTGCATGTTGAGACCTAGGGAGACGAAGGAGGACGGCTGAGGAACGAGGAATCTCGGAGGAGGAAGGATGGACAAGGAGATTTTTCCCCCCTTCTTCACCAAAACCCCTAGCTTTTCTTGTCAACACCAGAAGGTAGGCAATCTCTCAAGCTAAATTCGAGTAAAAATTACCCTAGATAGACTTCATGATCCCTTGCAAAAGCCCTCTAGTTTTGCTCTATTTTGATCTCCCATGGGGGAGAATTAATTCCTTGAAGCCCTATCATATCCATGTACCCAAACCTTCATGTTTGCTTTCAAACCTCGCGCATACTTGATCCCATGCCATGAGAAATTTCTCATAAATACTACATCATTTAGCTTTCAAACGCTTCTATTTTCCCTAATTTTCATTATGTATCCGTCGCTAATTAATTTGTTGAACTTTGACTGCGTATGTTTAGGTCACCGAAATGTAACCTAATCAAAGCATGCCTAAACCTTGTCTATTTTCGAATTCATTATACCTGTTGATAGATCCATGTGTCTACTTTCATTTAAAACTAGTTTCGTGATTTTTGGATCATCGTGTGATTTTATATTGAATTTAGAAGTGCCCTGCATCAAGTAGGATCAACCCTAGAAAAGCGTAAAAAGGGCCGGACCCTTTCTGATATCGCGGCGCAGGGTCGCGGTTGGCAGGTGCGTCGCGTTAAGAAATGCGGCGGCCTATGCCGTTGCGAATTCCAGGACGAACCGGACTAGGGCGGCTGGTTCGACGTTGCGCCCGGGCCGCCCGCCACGACATGAATCGCGGCCGGGACCCCCGTCGTGTCTTGACTATTGTCGCGCCGCTGTACCCCGCCGCGACTTGACCGCGACGGGCGACCCCGTCGCCTTTTCAAAATTTCGACCAGAACTTTAAATTATGCACATGCCCCTGTTGATTAGGCTATATACCCCTTAAATAGCCATGTTTAAACCATGTTATAGTTATTTTGACCTAAAAATTAATAATGGACAATAATTATAAAAATTTAATTATTTAAAAGCCATTTGCACGATTTATCAAATTCTCGTGATTCCTTTACACTTACACACACATAACATTAGTGTAACGACCCAAGAATCCGATACCCGGAACCCTCCAAGTACCCACCCCTTGGACCGCCACCCATGGATCCGAAGACCCGGAAGTGTTAGAAATATGTCCAGTGAGATACACAATAGATTACAATAGCTAAACAATATAAAGAAATACAACAGCGGAAGAAAGAATACACACAATGTCCCAGATAATAATTCAAGTGCAAATAAAGAAAGTACTAACCACAACTAACGCTGCTGACCACAAGCGGCACGACACAGACTGTCCAAACACGAGCACCGGCTCCCTCGAGCTCAAACCTGGAAGGAAGTAAGGGGGGAATGAGCTTCGCGAACGAAGCCCAGTAGGGAACCTAACCCCTCACCGGTTCGACAGCGGAAACAAGAACAACACAACTAAACTAGGCAGGAAGAACAGTGCTACTAAAGGAAACAAGCTAACTACACCAAGCAGAAGGGCGGTAGTAACTCAAGCAACAAGATTACTAACTAAGCAGGAGATATAATAAAATAATAACACAACTGAGCAAGTACTGTAATAAATAAACGGAAAGTACACAGGTCCACAAGTATCGCCACACGACACAACAGCACACCGTCTCAACCTCGGTAAATGTGCCCCGGGCACGCCACACAACTGCACAAACAGACGGTACGCACTAGCCACAACCCAGCACAAGCAGACAGCAAAACCCTCGTCTGGACAAAGCCACAACCCAGCACAAGCAGACGGTAAAAACCCTCGTCTGGACAACACACACTAGCCACAACCCAGCCTCTACTAGTCAGTGGTCAGCTGCGCCCACCCGCGTCTTACCACTCGACCACAAGTCCAGGTCTCCCCTCCGTCGGAGTGAGACGCGTGGACAAACACAACACAAGCCGTAGTCTGGCTGGACTACGGTCCCACGCCTGCCCTCCCGACACGGCTCCGGAACCGTGTAAGGCGGCAGTGAGAACGGACTAGCTGGCCCACCACCGCGACACCCCAAACCCCCGGGACCCGGACCAACTAAGTGAGCTCAACAAACGACTCAACGCCGCTATCCAACACCGTTTCCCCTTCATCCGGAGAAACGCTCGACGGATGCACTTGTGGCTCGGAGACCACCCTCAACGGGCCCACGAGGATGGGGGTCCCGGGGACGGTAACAAGCCAAACGTGCACCGTGCGTGGGACATGCCCTCAAGTGTCGCAACAACGGGCGAAGACTAGTAAGGTGCAGTGCTAGGGAGTCAGCACAAGCGTCACGAGTACAGAACGGAAACTCGATGCGAAAACGGATTTGAAAAAGTACCTGATTGACGGTCAACCACAAAAAGCTAATAATACCACCCGGACAGTCGGTCGGCCCTCGGAATTCACCCCACAGGTGCCGAAAACCCCAACACGACTGTTCGGGTCAAACGGTCAAACGGCCCTCAACGGCCCGGTCGGAGCCGACCAAGGCAGGCCCAGAAAACGAGGAACGCGGTATGACGACTCAAATATATATATAATATATTATATATAATACTATATATATATATATATAATATTACTACATGAGACAGTCGGTCAACCCTCAGAACACCCGGACGAGTGTCGGAAACACTGCACGATTGTCCCGGTTGACCGGTCAACAGGCACTACGGGCCGGTCAGAGCCGACCTGGGTGGGCCCGACTACCACGTGGTCGAGAAACGGCCACCAACCCCGAGCAGGCCCACCAGCACAGCCGGAGCAAAAACACACGAAAAACGGCGCGAAAATGGCCCAAAACGGAGCCAAAAAGGGCCAAGAGGATTTGCCGGCATAATGTGCCGCAGGGGGCCCCCAAGCCAGCGCCCCGGCGCAATGCGCCAGGGTGGCTGGGTGCAACGTGCTGCCCAGATCCCAAGCAGATCTGGGCGGGTTGCGCCCACCTCCTTCTTCCTCCTGATCTCCCCTGCGGAGGTGAGGAGGAGAAGGAGAAGGGGGGCGGGGGGGGCGGCCGGCCGGCCACTACCGGCACCGGCGGGAGGGGGTCGCCGGACGGCGCGGCTGCCGGCGGCGGCGCTCCCCTCGCCGGAAAATTTTCGGCCCGGAGGTCTCACGCAGCAGAGAGAGAAAGGGAGGGAGAGCAGAGAGACGGAGCAGGGGAGGAAGGGGGGGTCACGGCGGCACACAGGGGGAGGGGGAGTACGGTCGACGCGGAGAGGGAGAGGGGGTCCCTACCAACGGCGGTTAGGACCCGACGGCGGCGACCCCAAGTAGCGGCGGTGGCGAGCTCCACAGGCGGCGGCAACGGCGACGCGGCGACATCCGCACACGGGGTCCTCCCGTACGCGGTCGGGTGGCGGTGGCGCGGCAACGGCTTCCTCCTCCGAACGGCGCACAGAGCGACAGAGAGAGAGAGAGAGAGCCTGAGCCTGAGAGAGGAGAGAGGGAGAGAGGGAACGAGAAGACAGCAGCGAGAGGGAGAGGGGGCAGAAGAGGTGGGGAGAGGGAGAGGGCAAAGTGGGAGGGGTTCTCCCTTACCCGAAATGGCTCGGCAGCCACTTCTGAGGTCCCCCTGCACGTAGGGTGCATGGGGAAAGGGGGGACCACTCCCCCTCCCCTCCCAGTCTTCACATCCTACCCAACTTAAAACAATTTCGCCCTCGAAATTACAAAAACAAAGCGAAGCACGGAAGTAAGGCAGGGGCAGGAACAACTCACTCGAATTGATCCGACAACTCGAGCGAAAAGAACACGACAAGAAAAAGAAACAGCCAGCGAAGAAGGCCACTAAGTCTCACCACGACTTCCTGGTGGCCACAACAGCGACACAACCACGCGTGGAGTGCCCAAATAGGCAACCGACAGCCCACGCAGCACACCCTAGACGGGGATGAGCACTCAATCAAATGCTGACAAATCCACGAGCGTGGCACACACCAACCAACCGAAGATGAACGGAACCATTAGCCGAAAAACCACATGGCTGAAGTCCTCAACAGACCTTGCTGCTAAAACCAATCGGTCAGCAACCCACTCTGCCACCAGCAGAACCTGACAGAAACCATAGTGATGGTGACAACTCGGAAGAAGACTACGAGTCAACCACATGGCTCAGAGGAATGGCCTCACGCAGCTAGCGACAGCTAGTATCGACCACACAGCCAAATGGATGTATCGTAAAGGAAAACCAGAGTCTAAGCAGAACTGAGACGTGGAAAACCCCTCAACACGTGGAACGACATCCACAACACCACTCGGTCTCACCCAGACCTTCCTCGTGGTCCGACAAGGACACCAAACGAATGTGGTGTCACAGGAAAACCAAAAGCAGAACACGCTCCACAAGCACAACCCACACAATGACAAGGTCGAAAAGACGTCTAAGGTTTTGTCAGAACCAAGCAACCCAAGACGTCAGCGACTCACATGGTCAAGCACCAGTAAGCGAATAGGCCTCACTGCCACCACAGACATAGACAGGAGTCCGCCATCGGCTTCCAGATCACCACCTGGCACACGAACGAACACACAATGGTTGGCAATGCATCCACCATGAAATGTGCAATGCCAAGAGCGAGTGCCAAAAAACAAACCGCAGAAAACACTCAACCAATAGAAAACTAGGCAACCGCAAGAGCCGAGAGCAGCACGCTAACCCAAGTAGAACTCAACAAACACAAGGTAGCAAAACCCAACACGCACAGGGAGGGTACACCGACGCAGGGCACAACCAAAATTAGGTGCACCACCACCAGGGCTACAAAACTACGAGGTAGCTACCACACTGTGGTAAGGTATGACCACAAGGGACAGGCCACCATACGTGTCCCAGAGGCGGAACACCTCAACGCCTCGAGCACCTCACAAATTGCAAAACAATGCACAAAATCAAGGTCAGCACACGGGCACAAGCACACGGCGCAACCACAAGCACCAGAACCCCGGGTGTGGGCACATGGTCGCACCAACAGCCCCAAAATGGCACGGGGCCAACCAAAGGGACTCCCTACCAGAGGACCCACCAAGAAGAGAAAACACACAGAAGGTCACGAGCTTCGAAGAGCACAACAAACATGCTGGCTCTTTAGAAGCGCACCACACAAGCATCGGCCCTACCACAACAAGTAGTGAGGGCAACACACTGAGAGCGACCAAAAGCCTCCAAGAGCAGAAAGAGGCACAAAGCAGAGCACATGGGAACATAACCCCCAACACGAGCAAGCTAGGCGAGAGAATCGGGGCAACCCAGAGCTGATCAAGTGGAAACACACTGTCCCACATCGACCAGTCAGGCAAACACAAGCAGCCTTCACACAAAACACAGTAGACCAGTAGGTCACCAACTACAGTGCCAACGGAAACGATAACACAAGGGGAGCAACCCGCTCAAAACCCAAGACAACTGAGGTAAAAGCCTCACCAAGAAGGCCACAACAGCACGCACCACAGTAGTACCAAGGCACAAAAGCGGGCACCACCTCCCCGAGCAACCCACAAAAAAATAGAGGATGAAAATGCACAATAGGCCTCTTCAACACGCAAGAGAGGGGATCGAAACACAAAACCAACACCTTCACACGAAAGTACCGCCAACACATGGCCACGACACACACACATCACAACTGCGAGAGAGAGTTGGGCACAGGAAAGAAACAGAACCATCCGAGCCACGGGGACACCCGCAGTCCCACCAACACAGCCAAGAAAATTGGAAACAAACAACAAGGCACCTGGCCAACACAACAACTAGACACACGGTCAAAGGTACCTCACCTTGACCGACAATGCTCAGATAGACTGTAACACAGACAGTCCAACTGGAAACAATGACAGCTCATCTCTACAGAGAGAGCAGCAACAAGCAAATCAAACACTAGGCAGTCTGGAAAGGACCTCTACCAAGAACGACAGAGAGTCGTAAGTAGAGCTCCACCAGAACAAACAAACCAAACAACCGATCCACACAGATCTTCAAAGAGAGCACAACAGCAAGCATAAACAATACAAGACAGTTCTGGGAGAACCTCCACCAGAACGACCAAGACACCGTTTTGGGAGAGCCACCAGAACGCACCAGCCAACCAACAACACACTCAACCTTGAGCAGCACGACAACAACTAGAAACAAGCACGGAGCAGTCCTGGGAGAAACCCCACGAAGACAACAACAAACAGTTCTGGGAGACCTCACCAGAACACAAGGCCAACCAACAACGCACCTCAACCCCGAGGGCAACAAAACAGAAACGAGCACGAAGAAGTTCTGGAGAACCCTCCACCAGAACAAGCAAGAAAGAGCTCTGGGAACACCTCACCAGAACTCACAACCAATTAGCACAAGGCCACCAAGCAAACACAACGAGTTACATAACACGCAACCAGCAACATCACAAGCACACACAGAGCAACTTCTAAGTCCGAGCAGCAATGCCAAACTAGCATAACACAGGGCACCACAACTCACCTAAACAGGTGAGGCAACATGCCCAAGCAACCAAAGCACAACAAAGCCAAGAGCAAACATAAGTAGGAAAAATAAGGGCACCTTCCACTGGACCCGAAGACAACAAATCTGCACCAGTGGAAGCCACACCACAAACAGACTCTCTCAGCCACCACAGAACACATGCAGCCGAAAGCGCAACCAAACGAGCAAAGAGCACTGCACAGGACCTGTTTGCAACAATCCTCCTCACAGGAAGACCTCCACCAGCAACCCATCATCAACAGCACCAACGGCATGAACCAACTAGCGATCACGCACCATGCACACAACACTGCAACGACAAAACCCTTCTAACGACACCACTAGAATCTTGTTGAACTACAACCTACCTGCAAAACATGATCAAGGACACAAGCCTAACACTAAACACCACGAACGGTGCCAGCAAGCACTTGAATATTTTCTGGGATAGCCATAGCCATTAACCATTGTAAATCTCAGAAGACATTTTCTCTGATACCAAGTAACGACCAAGAATTCGATACCCGGAACCCCCAAGTACCCAACCCTTGGACCGCCACCCACGGATCCGAAGACCCGGAAGGGTTAGAAATATGTCCAGTGAGATATACAATAGATTACAATAGCTAAACAATATAAAGAAATACAACAGCGAAAGAAAGAATACACAAAAGTCCCAGATAATAATTCAAGTGCAAATAAAGAAAGTACTAACCACAACTAACGCTGCTGACAACAAGCGGAACGACACAGACCGTCCAAACATGAGAACGGCTCCCTCGAGCTCAAATGGAAGGGAAGTAAGGGGGGAATGAGCTTCGCGAACAGAAGCCAGCAGGGAACCCAACCCTCACCGGTTCGACAGCGAAAACAGAACAACAAAACTAAAAACTAGGCAGGAAGGAACAGTGCTACTAAAGGAAACAAGCTAACTACACCAAGCAGAAGGGCGGCTGTAAGTTCTAGCAAAACTACATTTAACGAATATGACAGAAAATATACATGAAGAGTATAAAACGTGTGGTCATACTAACTAAGTTTGCAGAATTTTACATGATACTCCTCATCTTAATGGATGAGGATCAAACAGAAGTAACTGTAGCTTTATTACATTCTCACTT